>PVLA01003161.1:0-53173 GCA_004027455.1 Hydrochoerus hydrochaeris
CGGAAAGGGCGGGCAGGGCTGCCTCTGGTCCCTTCTCCAGCTCAAGGCGACTATGGCAGCGATCTCCACAGTTCACTCTAGACCCTCCCTGGGCCACAGGAGGAGCTTCTGGCAGGAGGGCAGGGGTGAGGAGGGTAGGGGCAAGTAGGTGCCAGTGAGGGAGGGTGGGGAGGCAGAGCCCTGAGGTGTGGCTGTCCTGTCTGCCGGGCGGCTCCGTCAGCCTCTCCAGCCGCACTGTTCTAGGTGTGTCCAGCGGTTCCTCCCCGAGGGACAGAGGGCAAGGTTCAGCCCTGTCCCTCTGGCCACCTCAGATCACCAACCATGTGGAAGGAAGAGGAGGCAGAGAATGACAGTGGAAGAGGAAGGGGCCCGAAGAAGAGAGGCCCTGTGGAGGGGGACAGCAGGCAGGTCTCAGGCAGGCCTCCCGTGCTCATCATCGGTGACAACATCAGGATGCCTGGAGTGGGCAGCCCTGGCCTCAGGCCTTTGACTGGCCTCGGGGTCATTCCTCAGTGTCAGCACCAGAAGGAAGACCTTCCAGGGCCACCCGCTGACCTCGAAAACCAAGGTAGAAGAAAATACCAGCTGAGGTTTCTCAGCGGCTCCCAGGCAGCGTGTGGCTTGGATATCCACCCGCGTCCTCCTCAGCTGCAAGGCTGCCAGTCCAGGCCCCAGGCAGGTCCTCCTGCAGGGCTGAGCTCTGCCTTCTGGTGGAACCTTCAGCCTGGCTTCCAGCACCCGGTCTGTTCTGGAAAAGCCTGTCTGGCCACGGGAATCCTGTGAGCAAGTTTCCAGGGAGAGACCAGACCTCCAAGCTCAGGGAGGACAGGGAGGCAGAAAGGAGGCCCAGGAGCCAATGGAGGAGCCCAGACCCGAGACAGGAGGTGTCTCAGGGCAGACGGTGGCTCTAAGGGCCATGAGGGAGATGCCAGCCTCGGCAGCCCGTACTGCTTGGGCAAACCCAGCCTATGGTCGCTCCCTGGTAGCCAGGGAAGGCAGGGCTGGCGCTGTCCTGAGGAAGTGTCCCAGATCCCAGGGCATTGCCTGACACATGGCCATGGGCTGGACCTGCCTGTAGCAGTGCCTCAGTTCACAAGTTTGATTTGTTCTATGATTTTGGAAAAGATGGCCACGTTCGAGGTTTGTGTGGAAAGGTGGCAGTGGTCATCTTTGTTACCCAATTCAGAGTTTGCAAACAAAAACAGAATTTTGTCAAACGCTTTTGTTTGTGAACCAAGGAACCACTGCACTTCCTACAGGTGGGCTGCGGTCCCATGGGGCTATGTGACACATTCTTGGGGGCTCAAGGCGATGTGGGCCTTTTTTCCTTCCTTTCTTTTTTCTAATACAGGATCTCGAATTGTAATTCATGATACCCTTGTACTTACTAGGTAGCTCAGGTTGGCTTTGAACTCTCAATGATCTTCCTGCCTCAGCCTCCCAAGTGTTAGGATTACAGGCATCTGCCACCATGCCTGGCTTGGGCAGGAGTGCTTTTTACCTGCACATGTGGAAATGGACTGGCACTGACTCATAGCTGCTTTGCAGGCAGCAGTGAACTCACCCTGCTCTGTTTACCATCTTCCAAGGGAGGGATCAGACCCCGCTCTGGGGAAGGGGGAAACTCGGCTCTGCTCGCTGGTCTTGCAGCCAGTGTGCAGGTGCGAGGGGAGGTGGCTGGCCAGCAGTGAGCTGGGGGGCTGGTCCCTCCCAGTGTGCCTCCATGCCCATCAGCGCAGCTCTGGTCCACTTCCACAAAACCCTGCTTCATCTGCCTGCCTGCCTGCCTGCCTGCCGCTGCCACCCGGGCAGACCGGGACCTCGCCCTTGTCCCTGAGCTGACAGCTTGGTGGCCCTGCCTGCTGATAACCTCCCCATGTTTGTTACTCCTTTTCTCAGAGAGGAGGGTGAGCCTAGGCAGAAGGGTGGAGGACCACAGAGGGCAGGGCGGGAGCAGAGATGAGCTCCAGACACACCAACCACATCTAGCATGAAAAAGGTGGCTGTTAACCATTGCTTCATTGGTGGCAACTACTGGGTGCTGGCAGGTTCAGTGCCTTCCGGTATTTCCTCATGGAATTACTTCAACTTCCCACGAGGATTTCTAATAGATTGGTCTTTTTCATCTCTACCACCTTTGTCCAGACAATGTTTACTGAGCCCTGGTCCCTGGCTCAGTTAACCTGCTTCTTACTGCAGCTCTGGCTCAACAGTAATTCTGTATCCTCAGATGTCTAACCTGGGGAAAGCCATCCATGCAGGGGATGTGGCTGGGAAAGGAAACAAGACCTTTCTGAGCAGAATTCCGGTGCCTCTCCAGGGAGGCCTGCTCAGCAGAAAGCCAGTGTGGACCCAGAGTCCAACAGAAAAGTTTGTTTCCCAAGAGGAATGGACTGACCACTGCCAAGAAAGGAGGTGATGGGGTGGGGGGAGAATCACACACTTGCCACAGAGTCCCCCCCAAACCCTGTAAGTGCTGGCCCTCCTCAGATCAGGCCCCATCTCCCAGCAGGGACCAGGCGGCTGGCTACCTTCACAGGAAAGCGTCCTAGTGACCACTGCCATCAGGGAGAGCAGGGCGGGGAGAAATCTATATTTGGAAGAGGACACAGAGTTGGCTGGGTGGTTCCCTGGCCTTATCAGGTGCCCACAGTCCAGCATGGCACCAGGGCAGATGGACTGTCCAATCTCCACCCTGCTGGACTTGGCTCAGTCCCCACCAGAGGGAAGGCACTGCCCTTACACACCCGTGTTCAATGTCACCCTGATCTGATCTGTTGACCCCGCAGCCTCCAGGCCACTGCCAGCCGTGATGGGAAGAGAACTTGGCTGGCTTTCAGAGTCGGGGGTGAGGGAAGGTGGGACACTGTCCACGCTGGCAAATACGGGCACAGGAGGTGCGGCCAAAAGAGTGCTAACACCTACGCGATCCCAGCGTGTTTAGGAAGAAATGAAACAGCTCTGTCAGAATTCATTCAGTGGGGCGTGTTAATCGCACTTTGGGGGTGGGGTGTGGTCTAACTAGCAGGTCCTTGGAAATACCTTCCCTTTTCCTGGGGCAAGGTGAAGGCACAGCTGTGACCTGGGGTCCACGTGTGCCTGACATACTCCATGAGCACTTGCTGGCCGAGTGACCTTGGACAAGCCAGACCTCCTCTGACTGTCTCAATTTTGTCATTTGTAAGTCACAGAATAAGTTTTTTGTGAAATCAACACCACAACGCGTGTTGAGCGTGCCCAGGATGCAGACGGTGCTCAGTAACTGT
This sequence comes from Hydrochoerus hydrochaeris, assembly GCA_004027455.1. Lineage (NCBI taxonomy): Eukaryota > Metazoa > Chordata > Mammalia > Rodentia > Hydrochaeridae > Hydrochoerus > Hydrochoerus hydrochaeris. Next base: position 3,267 of record PVLA01003161.1, read on the forward strand.
TGGCTTCCCCGGCACCTTGGGTTTGTCCACTGCCTGCACCTTCTCCTTTGACCCACTTGGTATTAACCAGTTCTGATTATTACACCCTGTGGTGGTTTTAAAATATGACCACAGATTCGATACTCTTCTCTTTAAAAAGTGGAAACTAATGTCCCTTGCCTTACACCATGGGCTCAGTAGCTTTGTATTTTGAGATGGGTCTTGCTGTGTAACCTGTGTCAACCTCCAGCTTTGGGACTCCAGGGATCTTCCTGCCTTGGCATCACTCCCTCAGCTCAGGGGCTCCCTCCCGGCGACGAGAACCTGGGGGGCACAGTTACACTGCTTGTTTGGTCCTGCTGCGCCTGCTCTGGCAGCCACCCTGCCAGGGAAACACCCAGGCAGCCCTGGAGAGGCCCAGGCCAGGAAGCTTTAAAGGGCCCCCTGCAGCCAGCACGGGCTGCGGTGGAAAACCGCGGCCCTGGCTAATGTCTTAAGTGTAAGCTCTTGAGAGAATCCAAACAAAAAGGGTCCTGAATTGTGGATACCCCCAAACCATGAGCCCCATGAGACTGTTTCAGGTGTCTGTATTTTGGAGTGATTTGCCACACAGCTACAGATAACTAATACATACACCATTATCTTCCAAAAAGATTTTTAATTTACATATCTGTAAAGGTATAACTAAAGCAAGAGGTAAAACCATTAGATTTGGAAGATGAGAATGAAGAAATGCAATGAATTGAGGGAGGACCCTGATTGTACCAGAAAACCTGGCTGAAGATTTAAACATAGCTCTACTGGTTTCCCTGAAAATAAGACCTAGCTAGAAAACAATCAGCCTTGAAAACTGGAGGTCACATGTGCAGCCCCAGCAGCCATCCCTGCCTTCCCTGCTGCTAGGGGTGGCCAGTAAGCCAGGGAACTGTGATGGCAGGTCAGGCGAGGACAGGCTGATGGGGCCGCACTTTTGATCTCTCGTTTTCAAAACAGATTATTTTCCAGTTAGGTCTTAATTTTGGGGAAACAGGGTAAGTTCTAAGTTTCAGGGCAAAAATGGAAACTGGAAAGGTGATACCTAAACTGTACTTCTGGTATATGTGGGAGCTGCAAATGGGGATCGGACAGGACCCCACGTGGGGGTGGGACCTTGCAGGGGGCCTCTTTACTTCAGGTCAGAGGTCAAGTGTGGAGCATGGGTGGGGTGAGGGCTCACTTCTAAAGATGGGCCAGCTGACAGCTGCGAGCTCTCGGCCTCAGAAAGATGTAAAAAATGCACTGCTTTAAAATTTTAACTTTTAAGGTAGGTCCTAAGGAGCAGAAGAGGGCTCGTAGCCAAAAAGCCTCCAGTCTACCTGAGCCCTGCGAGCTGACAGCCTTTCCCGTGGGCCAACTTCTAAAAGTCCAGGGACATTTTACACCTATCAGGTATAAATAATACAAATCGTTTTCTTCTTTTGTTCCACAGTAGGATGTTGTTCTTCACGGCACCTTTTATTATTCAGGATTCCTGTAGCTTAACATAACATCTTCCCTTGATCGTCACAATTTTTTACATTCTGAGGTTTTAGTAGTTTATTGTTCAACATTTGAAAATATAAAGAAGCCAAGAAAAAAAAAATTCTCTAACCCCACCACCTGGGAATCATTGTTAAATACATGCTATTTGGGTGGTTTTTTGTTTTTTTGTTTTTTCCCTTGTAAGTACAAAGGTGTATAAAGGACTAATTTTCAAAATAAAATTGATCCAAAGCTGTAGGGAAAAATTTGCTTTTCCCTGCTGACTTTGACAGACTTCACCCGCCCGCTGCACTGTGAGGACAAGCAGGTTTCCCTTCAGCATCTTCATTTCCTTAATGTCTTGCCCAACCCAGGACGGATGCTCACCTGCCGACTCTGTGTCTTCTCTAACTGCCACGGGAACAGCTTGAACTAACCTGTCACCAGAGCATCCCCAAGATGGAAAACAAATTTGCGACACATCTTTTAAGGTCTATATAAAAGATATTCTTAGATTCCCAAAATGAAACAGCTGGGGCCATGACCATCCCTCTGTGTGACAGCACTTGGTTTTCCAGGGACAAAGAGCTTGGAAATTAATCCTTTCCAACAAGAGCCCAAGAAGCAGGTCGCTTCTGCTGAAAGCATCTTTAAACCGCAGTGCTTTGTCACATCCCCATGGGATTCTGCAGGAAGCTGTCTTAGACCAAAGCGGTCCTCCTGATCTACGGTACCCGTTAGGGAAGGATCAGCTCCTCCTGATCTACGGTACCCGTTAGGGAAGGATCAGCTTAGCAGTGCTGTCACCTGTCTCTGTCCCAGGGTGTGCAGCTACCTGCACAGCGCTCAGCTTCTACCCTTTTTGTAAAGACTAGGAGCCGGGTCACAACTGCAGGATCCTCCTGAGGATCGGAATGGTAATGGCGAGAGTGTCAGCCAGCTCTAGCTTCTCTTTCTCCTAGCAGAGCAAGGAGACCGAAGCAAGCGGCGACAACAAACAATACCAACCTTCAGGCCTCAGTGACACTGGTTCCAACCTGAGTTTCATATATATTATCATCTTGCTTAATTATTAAAACTGCCCAGCCTGGGGATTTAGCTCAGTGGCATAAGTGCCTGCCTGGCAAGCACAAGGTTGCGAGTTTGATCTCCCAGTATATATATAAAAAAAGAAACCAAATAATATAATAAATCTTTGGGGCCAGGGATTTAGTTTAGTGGCATAAGCGCCTGCTTGGCAAATTCGAGGTTGTGTTTGATCCCCGTACCAAAAAACAAAACAAAACAACAACCCCCCCCAAAAAAAAACCCCAACTGCCCTCAGAGGTCTGTACAATTACACACATTTTATAGAAAAGTGGGGAGCAAGCAATCAGATTTAGTCTCTATGACTCATACATGCAATGGTTTATTTAACGATATCTGTTCAGGACAATGAATAAAACAGCATATATCTTTGGGAATTGTAGACAGCAGATTAACCTTCAAGCTTGATGGGTTTAACCTCAGCTTTGTTACTAATTGTGTGATCTTGGGCAACTTCTCTAAGCTTTAGTTTTCTCATGTGAAAAATGGTAGATAATAACATGTATCTTGCAGGTCTGTTGTATTAAGTTAACAAATCCGTTGAGAGTACTTGGTGCTCAGTAAATTCTAGCTATCACATTAGCCGCGGTTTATGTGCCAACGACCTCTACTGAGGACAGCAGCCTTCGGCTGGACAGCGAACACACAGCGGGCCATACACCATTTCCAAACCCATACTGCCCATCGGCATGTAGTGACCACATCAGAGCTCATTTCATTAGCACACCTACAAAGCAGGTGGCCAGGAAAAGGTCAGCATACGTCTGCTGTCCTCTGCCCAATGCAGACGGCACCCTGCGTGGGTCAGGAAGCCCCCTCCCTCTGGCCTAGAGAATGGGGCAGGGGCAAGCACGCTGCCCCAGGACCAGCTCTGCCTTCCTTGTCTCCAAGCCGAGATAGCCAAGAGAAAGGTTGGCCGAGGCTCCTCTGTGGTCCAAATTAGATTTTCCTAGGGGAGGGCGACAAGAGTGCCGTAATAGCAGGAAATAGATTGGAATTTGAATCTCAGTCTGCCTGTTGACAGATGGAGAAATGAGGTAAGTTCCATAGCTTCTCTCTAAACCTCAGTTTCCCTTCAGTGGATTTGACCTCAGGGTACAGAACTGAGGATTAAATGAGGTAATAGAATCAGAACATGAGGCACAGTGCCTACGTGTAAGGCATTGGATAAACCGTAGCTATCAGTTCCTGCCTTAAAGAACAGACTCGGGGCTCCAAGTAGGGTTTTCACACCAAGCCCCTTTCTGACTCACACACAATTTAAGATGGAGGAGATCATGTCTCTGCTACGTACATGTTATTATCAGGTCCCAATGTGAACAGCATGTCATTGTGAGCAACGAAAACACAGACTCAATTAACGGCCATGCTTTGTTGAGGACAAAGGATGACCAAGGTGCAGTCTCTGCTTTTCCAGAATACACAGTCTTGTAGAGGAGACAGGCACATAATCAATAATGCTAATTTGAGATAGGCTGATAGAAGTATGATCTTGAAGTACCATTGAAGTTCGGCAAAGCCCAGAGGTCATTCTGATGAAAGGAAACACACTCCGCCAGGGGCCCGAGTGCTGGGAAGGCAGCTTGGAGGGAGTGACCCTCTGGCAGCACCCAGCTGAGGTTAGATGGGTGCGAAAGGCCCTGCTTGCAAGGGTGGGGTATGAGCTGGGCCAGGATGGACAACTGTGGGTGTGGAGCACTGGGTCCCAGGCCTTCATGGGTGCCCCAGGTGACGACCACAGAGACTAAGGTCCAGAGGGATCGCTTCTCTTTTGGTAGCAGGCAGGAGGGGAGGAGAGGGAGGTCCTTATTTAGACAAATGTGGCCAATATGACCACAACCAGAGGGCTATAGGCACAAACCTTGTGGAACCCAAGATGCCTTGTTGGTATCTAGGGCAGCACACAGAGTTCGCTGTGTTCTTCCATCTGATTGGTGCTCCTGAGGAGCATCCTACATGGCTCTCGGTGGGGAGGCAGAGCCATCACTCTGGCTAAGACTTCTGTGAAGAAACTTCCTCCAGACAGAGAAAGCTGGTTTGCAAGGGACACAGGGCCACTGTCACAGCTAGTGCTGTGGCACCTGGCCCTTGTTCATTAGCCTTTATCCCTGCTCCTAGATGGGCTCTGGTGCAAACTATTAATAACTCACTCCTATGCCTTCCCATATGGCTTGGTCTCGTGGCACGGATGCTGCCACTGTGAAGGCCACGCCAGGCCCTTCCGGTCCTTGCAGCACCCCTCCCCAGCAGCTAGGGCCACTTGATCTGCTCACCTGGCTGTGGTCCCCAGAACTAGTGCGGCTGAAGCTGGAGGAACTGAGGGAGCTTCTGGCTCTGGGACTCACTCCTACCGAGTGGCGCCTGCCCCCAGGCCAGAAGGAGCTTCTCTTGGCTCTGAGCACTTGGGATTCTGAGCAGTGTCTTAGTTCTGATAACAGGGTCCCTACCCGCCACTTGATAAACTGCTGACGCTATGGTGACAGCCTCTTAAGCCTGAGGTCCTGCCCTGATCTTGGCACTGCCCACAGGAAGCGAGGAAGCGCTGCTCTTGAAGCCCCGGGGCAGCACTCCTATGCATCCCTCAGGACTTCTGCAGTCCCGCACTCCTGTGCCAGGTTCCTGCCTGGGACACAAGCTTGCCTGCTACGGACCCCCCTACTGCACTGTGGGCTGGCTGACCGCCACTCGCTCGAGGGACAGGTTACCCCTGCTGGGCCGGACCTGCTGTGGGAGCCTTCAGCTCAGGCTGCCCTCTCACACCCAAGTGCTGGGTGGTGCCAGCACTAGGAGTGGGAAGAATTCCAGCACTCACCCACCCAGCCAGCCTGCCCTGCCCTGCAGTTAACTGAGCCACGTTCAGCTCGACTTTGGCAACTCCACGTGCACATGCTCTTGCTCAGTATCAACCTAAAGGTCAAAATGGAGATGAGAGTAACTATAGGCAGAATGGTTTCACACAATCTTAAAATATGTGACATCTGAAAGAAATTTTTCCAAACAAAGCACCTCTATGATTTATTTTAGTGCAGTACTGGGGACAGAACCCAGGCCCTTTGCACTGAGCTACACTGCCAGCCGTGTTGCAAATGTTTTATTTGGAGACAGGGTCTTGCTAAGTTAGTAAGCTGCCCAGGTGGAGACTGAACTTGCCTGGGTCCTCTTGCCTCAGCCTCACAGAGTGGTGGAGTTACAAGCATGTGGCACCATGCCTGGGTAAATTAAATAACATAAAGGCTAATCACACAGAAAAATTCAGGTGTATTGGGAGCCCCACCTCCCAATCACCCCACCATGCACTGGATCATATGTTCGATACATTCTTGGGTGTCTTAGCGTCAAAGGGCCTTTTTTTTTCCCCCCAGCTGAAATAACCGAAGCCAACCTTTCCAAACTAGAAAGTAGGTAGGACGTAGTATTTACACATCTTTGGAAGGGTATGCCTGTGCCTGACAAGGTGTCTGTGTCTATTCATCCTTTCAGAAAACAGTCATTGTTCTGGAGCGAAGTCTATCACAGCCATCGAAGTCTAGCGGATGGTCACTGTGACCCCTCCACCCCAGGAGGGCTCACCAGGAAGGGGCAGTTGTAGAGTGCAACAACTACTTCCTGTTTGCTGAGAATCTGCACAAGAATTGCATCTGGAGGAAGACAACTGGCTTGTTTGGAACCGAGCTACCAAGCAAGTGCTCCTCTTCAGCAAGGACAGAACACTTGACTGGCAAATCCCTGAAAAGGGCGTAAGCAGCACAACAGCTCTGAGCCCAAGCTGGGGTTGATACCATTTTTCAAAAAAGCAAGACAAAAACAGGTAATTTAAGTCAAGTACCTGACGGAAATTGAGGTTTTATTACTTTTATTTCCATTAGTGGGGACTGAGCTGAGGGCTTCTGCACTGGGCTATATTCCCAAGCTGGGGGAGAACTGGAGCTACCTGTCTCAGCCTCCCAGAGTGCTGGGGTAACAGATGTATGCCGTCTCACCATCTCTCTTAGTGTGTGCGTTTTATAACTATCTTCCTCATTTCTGTCCCCATCTGTCAGGATGTCTGTTGCACTGCTTTGGGAGATCTGAGTCTTTTTCTTGAGAATTTCTGTCTAATACCAACCCGAAGGGATATGGTTTGGCTTAATAAATTCGCTCAGCTAACACTCCAAGCTGAGCGTGGTGGTACATGCTTGCAAGTCTAGCACTTGGGAAGCTGCGGCCAGAGGGTAGGTGCGACTTTGTGAGTTCAAGGCCAGTCTGAACCCTGTCACAAATGAAAACACAAAACAAAATACATGCTCCTCTACAGGATCATGTATTTACTGACCAAGGGGCAGAGGCTAATAATGAAAAAGCATGTTTATTAGTCCTTTGATTTGATGCTACACATCTGTACTACAGATTTATATTATTTCAAAAACAGATTTTAAAAAATCTTAAGAATGGGGCTGGGGATTTAGCTTAGTGGCTTAAGTGCCTGCCTGGCTAGCATGAGGTCGTGAGTTCAATCCCCGGTACCAAAAAAAAAAAAAAAAAAAAAAAATCTTAAGAATATATTAGAAATATTGTTAGTTCACATTCAAACTTGACAAAGAAAGCCAACACTTTGAAGGGATAGTTTACTAGTAACTTGCCTGGTGACAAATTACGTGGAATTACTGTAATGAAAGAGTTTTTTTGTATCATAAGCAAGGCCAAGGTTGGCTCTGGAGAGATGAAACCTAAAGGCAGTTTGTGTAGGAACCAGACCTGGATACAGAAACTGGCGTCATCACCTTCATTACGGCTTCAGTGTCAGGACTGATTTATGCAACCAGAAATTATATAGGTATTAGAAAAATTAGGCACTGGGTTTTTATCATCTCTTATTTTTTCTGCCAGATACAAGTTTTTTCTTTTGCTGTAAAAGGAATATCAAAATGTGCCAGCATGTCACTTGAGATACAATTTTAAAAACTGCAGGTTCCAAGAGAAAAGAAATCAACACCTTGACTAATTTGAGAGAATATCCAAAAGATTTTCATGGAGAATCTAATGACTTTAAACTTTAGGAAAACAATTGGTATGGATAAATATATAGGCTTGGCCTCGGAGTGTTTTTCTTAAACAGTTCCACCATAAAGTTCTAAATACTGGTTTGCAAGAAACTTCAGAAAACCATGTATTTACCTATTCCTAGGCTATAATCCAATGAGTTTCCAAGAGAGCTGTGGTACACAAGAAAGAATAAGACGCAGACTTTGAAGACCTTGCTGGAGTCCTGGTTTAGCCCTGAGAGCTGTGATAGGCTGGCACAACCTCTGAAGAAAGGACTCCTCACAAGTCAGAACAAGGTAATTTCTGTATAAGGGACAAATTAAGTAAGATAGGATCTAGAAACTTTCTTCAACTATACTCTGCACCCAGAAATGGATAACCAGAACAAAGCCATACTCATATTTTGGGGGTCCCTCAGTTAAAACTAAATCTGGACCCAGTGTCATCCCCTAATGGTCATTTTAAAAATGAAACATCTTTGTTAAATTTGTAACCCCCCCAAACCCCATTATGTCTCAAAAATCATTCTTGTTCTGAGCTCCAGTATGTATATTAGGTTTAATATATCTATAATATTTACATTGACTTAAATAAACTGTGAGTAGCTATGGTCACTTAACCCCAGGACTAAGCTATTATTTCAAGTTTTAAAAATATGTGCCTTTGAATGTCTCCCCTGCTTCTGACACTGGAAAGCAAACAGGTTAAGGGCTTCTCTCCAAGGCTTTTTTGGGGGATGGAATGAATTCGGGGCTCTGTACATGGTAGGTGAATGCTCTACCACTGAACTATGACCACAGCCCTTTTTTTTTTTTTTTTTTTTGGTACTGGGGATCGAACTCACAACCACGCACTTGCAAAGCAGGTTCTTATGCCATTGAGCTAAATCCCTGGCCCTCCAGCCCTTAATTTTACGTTAGTCTTGACACACTGCCCAGGCTGGTCTCAGACTTGCAACCAGCCTGTCCTGTCTCCCAAGAAGATTGGATTACAGTTTGTGCCACTTCTTTGTTGCTTCCTGGGCAACAGATACCTTGCTTCCCAGATGTGATGGAGAACATCTGAGAACTGGTTCTTCATCCTAAAGGATTCTACTATCACTACTCATTCACTTTTATCACTTTCTTCAGAGGTGACTTGTGTAGCGGGGGATTCTTCCAAATTGGTGTTTGATCCCAGATGTCATGAGTTCAACATGGGTTCAACATGGGTGGACTTTCAGTCTAGACTAAGGGAACAGCCTCTCCCTAAAAACCACCACCCAAATCTACACTGGAGTTAGAGATTAGTGCACAGACAGTGCTAATAACTTTGGAAGTGTACATCTAAATAGGTATAATACCCCATTTCCTTTTAACCTTTCATAAACCTTAGTTTATGAAACAGGGATACCATCTCCTACTTTGCTGGGTAGGCCAAATGAGTCAACACGTGCAAAGCACTTAGCATGATCTTTGCTAATCAGAAGGTATCAGGTTGCCAATTAGCTCCTCAGTCAAAAAGATGCCGATTGTCAAAGGAGGCCACTCATAGGAAATTACTCCTCAGAGACCTTGTGCCTTGAGACCACACCCTGAAAGCTGTCGATGTGTTCTCTGCAGGCTGTGGGTGACATGTGTGCTGGTGAAATGGAACTTGTTGCGGTGACAGCAGCGTCAAGAACAGTCTAATGAGAATAAACAACAGAGATGTCTTCCCAGTTCCAGCTGCTTCACAGCAAGCATGATGCCAACAGATGGGAAAAGGGAGGCCCAGAGAGAGTGGAAGCACAATGGATTGTTAGATCTCTTCCACCCTCTAGTGGCCACCAAGGTTGCTCTTTCTAAAATCCCAGTCTGGGATTTTCAAAACTGCAATTTGTGTACACATAACTTCTGAGTTTAAAGAAACGGTTTGGTTTTATGTGTTTCCTGCTAACCAGTGCTGTCACAATTTTATCCATTCAGTTCTCGATTTCTTGATAACAGGCAACTACTTGTCAGCTGACTTTGAAAGACTGAGGCTAGGGCTGGGGATTTAAGCTCAGTGGCATAAGCACTTGCCTTGCAAGTGTGTGGTCGTGAGTTCAATCCCCAGTACCAATTAAAAAAAAAAAAAAAAGAACTGAGGATAATGGTTTTGTTGCTTTATGGAAGGGCATTTTGAAATGAACAGATTTCTAAAACAGTAACTTTTACTACAGGGCTATTTACAAGCCAAGGTAATAATTAAGTATGCCCAAGACTGTGAAGCTGTTCTTCTCTGCTCAGGCCCTTCATTTCTGTTATAGGTATAATAAAAACTTTAATTAACCAGAACCCTCAGTTAACATGATTTCTCCTTCTTATATTCCATTTTTAGGACAGAGGGGGGAAAAAGTCACAAGAAATTATTCATGTGAGGTTTTAGCTTAAAAATCTTTGAGTGGTTAAGTAGAAAAAAAGCCAGAATAGAAACATTTATACCATGATTATGAATGTACAGAAATACATGTATTTTCTGTTGGGAGGGAACAAAAAGTTTGAATGTTAATGTGGTAGAATTGTGAAATATTTTCTATTTTCCTTATTTTATTTGTATAAATAATAAATTAAAAATCAAAAAGGGACAATGTATAAACCCAGTGCAGATCTTACAGCACCTTCTGTTCTCCTCTGATGGAGAAAGCGAGTGTGTTCACAGCAGGCTGCAGAGGTACCGGCTGTGATACCCGCCCTGGGAGGCCGAGGCAGGGCTCTGGCGAGGCGGCAGCAAGGCCAAGTCCAGCCTGATCAGTGACACGCAATTCTCAAACAAAATTCAAACACCTTAGTATGTATGTTTATATATATGCAAACATATCCACGAGTGTATATGTACATATTTCTAACTAATTTGAAAATATATTTATCAAAATGTTCCTTATTTAAAGCACTAACATTTCATAGAACTATAAAATCCAACAGACCACAAAGTATAGGGTAAATAACCACTGCTAAGTGGAATCCTCATAAACCCAAATCCATATACTTAAAATACTGTTTATTTGTGATTTAACATTAATTAGCATAACATCTAAGAGCGATTATCAGATAACATTTATACATTTTTCCACAGGACACAGAAGTTCATTGGCTCATTCATTACGTCAAAGCAAGTAAATAGAGGCATTAGCAAAAGGTGCAATAGTTTATGGTTGCTTTAAAAAATATTTATGCACATTGCATTCATTTAGATATATATATTTTTAAAAAGTTATGGAAAGGCATAGTTCACAGGTTACTGTTTCTACATACGTTGTAATACAACATAAATGATGTAAAACAAGCTAATCCCCAAACAACACAGTTAAGCAGTTGAAAGTTTCCACTAAGAGCTCAGAACCTGACTGCAGTGGTAGTGAGATGGAGAGGACACTCCGGGCTCCACCTCAGCTCCGCAGCGCACACACAGACGGGCAGAGCCCGCCGGATGCCCCGCAGTCTCGGAGCTCCCTGCCCACCAGCTCACCCTCCACAGCAGTAGGGATTGTTTTTACCATTGGCCAATTGGGATCTTTGATTTTACATTGATTTGTGACATCACTTAGGAAAAAGGGGAAAACTACATTAGGTCTAGGTTTAAATTTGTATTTACATTAGAAAGTTAACTGAAAAGATTTTAACAAATGGTAAAAATCAAGAAGTGGTAGTTTGTTTAGGGATCAGACCTACTGATTTCTTCTAGTGCTGCCCTCTAAAGATACACAATTTTTAAAACTCAAATATCAGCCACGGAATTGATTTTGGCAGGGCGGAGGGTTTAAGGAACTTGGGATGTTTTCAGTAAATCACACTACATACCCTATTACAAACAGGAATTGTCAATGAGTTCTTTTCACATCCCATCTTTTGCTCCCTTTCATTTTTTCCTTCTCTTTTGGTTACCTTATGAGATTTTCTTCATTCACTAGCAACTAAGAAAAAAATACAAGATTCAAATATGAATCTAGATATACCTTTAATATGCTCTAGATACTCTTTTGATACCAAGTCCCTGGATTCTTGACTCATATGTAAGTTTACTCAGTACCAAGCAGTCTCAAATGTGTTCTACTATTAAATGATTGGCTAAAATGCGTATGACTTTTATACTGAATGGTATACAAACATCTCAACGTACAAAAATTGTTTTTGCCAGAGTTAAACTAAATAACCCATGTGTACAAAATCCCCTTTGTTGAAAAATAAGGGGCTTTCTAAACTAATAAAAAAGTTTTCAAAAATTATAGTTTATTAAAATGATCTCTTTTTTTGGCAAATGAAGTTACTTCAGGTGAGAAAATTTTATACTATGAGTACAACTCTGAACAAATATTTTTTTAAAACTTTTTAAAAAATTATGTGCCAGTGTATACTAATGCTATAGATTTTTATCTTAGAAGCTTTTAAAGCATTCCATTAATGCCCATTTAAACAATGGGGACCCAAAAAGATACAGTCAATAGTCATAATAAAAAATCATAATCTGATTATTAACTGAAGCAGGTGTGGAGAAATAAAATATTCTCACTTGTTCCTTGGCAGTTTCTCTTGAACAGGTATTATGGAGAAGTTCTGAAGTAATTCAGACAGATACATTTGTGGTGAACTATAACAATACTTCATGAGAACAGAGCTAATTAAAACTAGCAACTGTTTAAAAATTCAAAGCCATTTTTGGACATAAAAAAAGAGATGAATCTCAAAGGCTTTTTCCATAACATTTTTTAGTAAAACCTCTTCCAGTTCTTAAAGTCCAGTTTGCTACATACCCCCGATCTACCACTGTGTATTATTGATCAACTTAAGTGTGGTATTTAAGTGTGCAATGTCACATTGTAATAATTATAAAAAGACTCTAGTTAGGCTTCAACTTTTTCCTTTTTCTTGTTTTTTTTCAGAAAAGAAGGAGTGCGGAATTTCTTCTTTTTCTTGGATGGTGATTTTGAAGGCGAACCATCAGGTGACAGGGCTTCTTCAATTTTTTCTGGAGACTTAATGGTAATCTCGATGTTTTCTATGGTTGTACTTGTAGTTAATCTACTCACTCGATTAGCAAGATCATCTTCAATATCGTGCATATCATCCTTGCCATTTACTACCATGACAGGTACTTCCATGGAGATGAAGCTCTTGGAAAATAGCTCATGGTTTTCTACAAAAGGGGAGAGATTTTTTTCCAGTTATTTTATATAGTTAACATTTCTGTTTTATTTTGTAAAACTGAAAGGTTTTAGCAATGTACTAGGGCATTACTTCTGATGAAGACAGACCATCATTTTCATAAACTATTAGCATGAAGTTAATTCTCTTAAATGATATAAGGGTGAGGAGAAAAAGATTGTTACAGAGTAAAAGCTAGATTATTCTGGTCTGATGACATGACAGTTTCATTGCAAATCCAATCAGTATAAATGAAGACACATATGCTTTAGTTTTGGGGTCATCAGGCAATCAGAACTGAAAAAGATTTCATGCTGCTGCTTGAAGATGCATGACAAGCCAATTTTAATTCCACAAATTCTTAAAACTATGGATTGCCAAAAATCTAAAGTAAATCAGTAGAAATGCTGATAAATATAGCACCCCCCTTGATAAGAAATACAAAGTTATTGGGAGACTCAAGTAAAATCCATGACAAACTTGCTATGACTAGTTGCTTATTTCTTACATGAAAATAAATGACAGGGGCAGACTTCTGAGACTACTCAATGAGTGCTACAGGAAATTATGTTGAATACCTTCTAATTTTTCAGGGACATTTTGCGGTGACTGAGTTTGAGACTGAATTTGTGAAACAGATGAATCGTCATCTGAGAGTAATTCCTGCTCAGCATCTGTTGGATGAGAGTTTCATTAAAAGCCATGCAAAACAAAACAAAGAAGCAAGGATTTCAGGGAGGTTAGTGCATACATCAAATGCCTGCGTATACAGAGAAGATAGTCTTCAACTAGTAGTGGAGCATGCTAACAATTATCCCATATATCAATAATTATGGAGTAAGAGGAGATTAATATGCTAAAACTTCTGGTTTCTGAGAGTTATTTTACATACAAGGCTACAAAAGCAGCACCGCTACTGGCAGCCCAGGAACAGTATGTATGCATTTAGCTTTTGCTGGTGTTAGGAAACCGAAATATACTGAACAGCCAGATGAAAAGAATTATGAAGCCTCACCAATTTTGTTACATTAATGAGGCAAAATGCTTCTCTGAAGTTTGGAATAATATCCAATCAGTGATTCCTGTCAGAGCAGTATTAGTGAGCTAATTTAAGAGGTCATAATGAACGTGGAAGAAATTATTTGGAAAGTTATATATATAAAAAACAATGGTTGTAGAGCACAATAGTTGTTACCTGGCTTCTTTAGGCTTTCAAAAGAGATTAAAAAGGGACATTTTACACAATACAAAAGACAGAATGTAAGCTTTCAACCTTACATTAAGTAAGTTCAATATTAAGTAAGTATATCACTTAGAATATTTAGTATGGGTATATTAATGAGTTAGAATGACTTGCTTTTATGACAAAGGCACAAATACACTGATAAAAATATTCCTTGGACAATCCTGATGTTACTAGTTTTTCCTACATATACTGTGAATAAAAATCCTATAACTATTGGCTTCTTTAGCTCCTGATTTAAAAAAAAAATCAACTGCATATTGTAGAGGGGCTAGAGTGGCAGGCCTTACCCTCTTTTAGAGTCACATATTCCTTATGCTACACTTTGAAGTCCTATTCCCAGGTGTATTTGTACCCAGGAAAGCTGTATTTGTAGGAGGCTCACGGACAGACTGAAGCCTATGCAAAAACTCCAGATGGAGGACAGCTGCTTAAAAGAATCTCTTATTCTAGAACAGTGATGGCAAACATTTTAGAGTTTTCAGTGATGACAAATAGACGTTCTACTTATACTACCACTGTTACAGAGAAAAAGGGAGCTAGTGCGCAATTAGCTAGGATGTTTTCATTAACAATTCCTAAGGATCATCTAACAAGCTACCAAGAGTTCCTAAGTTAGATAAACTCATCTGTGTTACAGTGTGCATGTGCTAAAGGAAGGGCATGTACACTTCTGGCAGTTTAAATTTTGATTTTGGAATGACCACATTGGTACCTTGAGACACTCAGGAACAGAGATTTTACAAAGAAATCCACATACGCATAAGTCTATGATTATTTCAAAATAAAGTTTTAAAAAAGCCACATACTAGGAGATGTTTAAGTCCACAGCAATATTTACTCTGGTAATCCACTCATCTGTGGATTTCACTTTATAGATTTTATTATAAAATAACTAGCATTCAGATTGCTAAAGAAGAACAGTTTTCTCTTTATGTTAAAATACTGAGTAGTTCCTGGCATGTCAGACCCACCTACACTCAGCAAAGAACTGAAATAGATGAGAAACAGAGTAAGTGCATACGAAAGGTATTATTATAATTATAATTATTATTATTATTATTATTGGTGTGAGACAAGGTCTCACTTGTAGTTCATCCTGGCTTTGAATTTACTGTACAGTCCAGGGTGGCCTCCAATTCATGACAATCCTCCTGCCTCAGCCTCTGGAGTGCTGGGATTATAGGTATGTCCCACCATGCCTGGCTTATAAAAGGTACATTTGAAAAAACTTTGGTTGACTTTTAATCACCCAGTCGGAGGTGCTCTAGTGTTATTAGTGTGTTATCTTAGGCTTCTTTTGAAAGGTAACGAACCTTCTAGGCCTTGTTGTTTCCGTTCGATTGTCTTCTTATAGTCTTCAAGTTCTCCTTCTGTGAAATGACTAAATGGGTTAGGAGGAGCCGGTGGGCCAAGGTCATCATCTTCAAACTGCATTGTCTTACAAGGAAAAAAATCCAGATCCATAATTAAGAGTTCTACTTACACCTATTCACACACACACACACACACACAGACACACACACACACACACACACACACAGGCGCGCGCTTGTGACACCCCCTCTACCAGAATCCTAAAATGACTACACAACATGTTTCACTTAAAATACTCTTATTAGATTAATGCTCCTAGACTACTAATACAATGGACTAAAATTTCCAATGACGGTTCCTCAATAAGCATGTACAGGTCAATTTTAATTATCATTTTTTTTTCTTTTCCCCAGTGCTAGGAATTTAATCCAGAGCTTTGAGATGCTAAGTAAGCACTCTGCCACTGAGTTACAACTCAGCTCTTATTTAATAATCATCCTTTAATAAAACCAAGGCAAGCTCTAATAGATTTAAATAATTAAGAAGACTTTGAAAAGCCAAAAAACCTTAAAAAATAAAACTGTCAAGACCCTTTCAATTTGTTAGAAAAAGTTATTTTCTCTAGGAAAGAAATTACAGAAACTGTCAGTTATACCTGGTAGATTCAACTCAAACATTCATTTTGACTCTTCCTCAAGCCCCACTCAAAGACATAGTAAAGGAACAGGAGGAAGAAAAGGGTACACCCTTCAGGACAAACAAATGGGGGTGAGAAATGCGAGCAGAGCACTGGTAGATGGAAAGCAGGTACAGGGGTCACAAAGCCTTGGTCCTGCAGAGGGTGCTATGAGAGCTTGGCTGGCTCTGCAGGGGTCTGGGAAGCCTCTAAAGGTATAGGCATCAGGTACTGAAGAAGATGCTGGTGAGGACAAGTTGAAAATGGATAATGTAAATGTCTGAATAACAAGAAGACAGATTCCCACGTCTCCTTCCCTATTCCACAGTCAAGCATTTACCCCTCACTCAATCCTGCAGAAAACAGAGGCTGTCTTCAGAAAAATCTGTCTAGGGGACACAGAACACGGCTGAGGGCTCCCAGGAAGACAGTGGAAAGATTGAGGAATTCTCCTCAGAGTAAATTAAATGATCCCAGAGAAAAGAACTACAGATAGTGACATTTGGAAACTCCCCAGAGAAACAACCTAGTTTGCATCCTGTTGCCCTACAGGGAAGCTCATCCAGCCCTGAACTCTTTGCACACCCAGGGATTCTGACTGGCTTTAGGATCTCATTCTTCAATATAAGTATGCTGTACAGACTATGGACACTGGAGGAACATTCTAACACAGGTGAGGGAGATCAGCATCAACAAGTTTTGAAGAGAATGAGTTGCTGACTTCCCTGCTGTCTGGTCTTGAAGACCTAAAATGCCTTCATCATCCTGTTCTGGTCAGTTTTACACTATGTTGTTTTATATGAATCCACTGTGTGTGACGATATGGACAACTATCTGGAAGAAAACAAGAGACAGTATGATAGACAGTGAAGATCTCTGGTTGTCTTGCTTTGAAATTATGTCTCTTAATTGCTTTCTTATGTTCTGTTTTGTTGTGTTTAATTTTACCCTCTTTAAAATAAAAAAATAAAAAAAAAGAAAAAGGGAACACAGAAGAGACAAAGACAATAAAGGCACCTAAAGAAAATGATTCCCTTGGAGAAACAGGAAAAAAATATTATAATCATGAAACAAAAATCAGAATATTCTTTAAAGTAGAACATTCAGAGAATAAGAATTTTTAAAAATTAAAAAAGTTAACATCAAAATAGAAAATTATGTAGAACTAAAAAATAAAGATAACATTTTCCAGGAAGCAGGATAAAGACAAAGATGTGTAAAGAAAGAAAAGAAAAACAATCAGAGGCTCAGAGAAGTCTCACATCCAATCTAACAGGATATAGAAAAAAGAAAGAACCTGAAAGGAAAAAATATTGAAGAAATAACTGGAAAAAAATAAAGAGATTCCCAGAACTGAAGGAGATACGACTTTATAGAGTGGAAGGGGTTACTAAATGCTAAGAACAGAGGCTAGAAAGGGCTACACTGCAATAGCAAGAGGGGCTTTAGGATTCTGTTGAAAAGTTTGGGGAGAATTAAGCTAATGTACATAAAATACTGAGCCAATGAAAAAAGGGAGGTATTTATTAACTCAAGGATGGGGAAAATTATATAAAAAAGGAAACATAATCATGGGCACTACCTATTCTCAGCAGTAAACATAAACATTGACAGATGATTTTGCAAAAGAAAAACAAAAATGAACAAACAAATCTGTGACCCACACCCACACCCACCTCGGTCCCAGAATAGGGACAGGGCAAAAGGTAAGCACTGTGTACACAGGCTGAATCTTCATTTTCCATAAGACTCACCCCTACTGCTTTTAATTTGAGATGAACTCCCCACATTTTCCCCATCTCTGAGACTGCGAAGCATAACTGCCGGCTGCACTTGGAATACACTGGCAGAACTTTTCTTTTGGTGATACACAAAGCAATGATACTTGATAGTTTAATATAGTTGAGGTCTAAACCTGATCAACTAAGGAAAAATGATTATAAAGATGCTATTTAAAAACGTGAAGGTAAAATTCTGGAAGCAATCAGAGGAGCAGAGTCTTTTTCCCTGGAAGTCAGGACTTAAGGGCGGCATTTTAAGTTCTGTAAAACTACTTGACTTTTTAACTTGCACTTAATTTTAGAAAAAATTATTTGTACTTAAAAAGCAAAGAAATTACACGGTAGATCCAAAACAATAATGTTGTTTCACACTTACAGATGGAGGCTTATCCACAACAATTCCAGCAAGCAACTGAGACTGTGGTCCTGCTGTTTTCAAGTCATACCGGTTTTGCTCTCGAATCTGAATTGAAAAACAAGTTCTTGGGAGCAACTGTGAAAATGACCTTTGCCTGGCCTGGCTTCTTATTGCACACTCCTAAGTAAGAGTCCTCCTCTCCCACTTCAGTAAAGACCTCCGCACCATTCTCAAACTCACATTCCCCTCTACCCCTCTTGGCATGTGATTTCCTATTATCTTATACTATTACCTGCATTTCTCTCTAATACCAAGCTTCCTTAAGGCAGAAATATGGTTAGCACTTTTTCCTTATGTAGCCTGCCACCAATGACTAGCACAGAGCTAAAGATACTCAATGCAAGTGGAAGTTACTGAATTAAATTCTTCTGTATGCACACTCCTAAATTTGACACTAACCCGGTTTAATCACTAATGATTTAAACATAAAAGAGGATAATGTCTCACCTTGTTTCTTTTTTCTAGAACCTCATTTGGGTTTGTGTTTAAAGGAACAAACTGATTGGGATCTTCAATTTTGATAGGTGTTCCACTACTAACTTTAGAAGAATCTTCTGCTTTCATCCACTAAAGAAAAGAAAAAACAAAGTTTTGAATGAAGCTTTGTGTGAAGGAAGTTACTGACTGTTCAATAACTGTTTACAGTTGTAGGGGAGGCATACACCATCCATCTTTTTTAAGGACACTAAGCAGTATCTTAATGTTAATTTACACCTCAACACCAGTTCAATTAATTTACTTCTCATATTAGTTGGAAAAAGGTTCACAAAAAAATCTTCACGTTTTAAAAAATTAACAAATGTTGTTTTCCTTCACATCATTACCCTGCTAACTAAACATTCTCCTCTTGACAACTGAAAATATGATAGTACGGTTCATAGCTGAAGCACAGACATAGAGTATGATCTTATGTTAAAGTCACATTCAGAGTTCTGCCTTCTACACTAAACTTCATCAGATGATGAAGGCCACAAAGTCACAGGAAAGGATTCTTCAGATACAGTTTTTCAAACTTTGCTTTTTATTTTTGGCCAGTAGAAAAGGCTAAGACCTTAAACAGCATTTTATAATGGGGATGTACTCTGGCAGGATGCAGCAGGAAGGATCTTATATAATTCTCATTTACTTCACACTATGACCCTTATGAAAAGGATAAGACTTAACAAGATTAATGATGACTGATCATGAGTCTGTCAATAAAGTGAATTCTTAAAAAATTATGAGTTTAATTATGTATGTTCTTTTACTGGCGACAAATCTTACAGAGTAGGGAAAAAACACATTGATGCCTAAGCATTTTCATATTGAATTGTTACTGGTTTACAGGACGGGATAAATTAATTTTGAATAGCTAAAGTACATTTATTTTATGGTAAATACTCCAAAACCAAGTCAAATCTGAGACAAAATTTCTAAAAAAGAAAAAACAATCCACTTTCCTACCTATAAGATCTTGCATAATGGTAACATACATAGAGTATTTCATGTAACTTTGTCACATTTTGATGTTGGTAACTTTTAAAGTTATCAAGATAAACTACACAGAAATATTATGTAGTAATACATAATATTAGAATATAGTGGAACTAGGCTTGAGGCAGATGGTCACCACTCAAACTGACTTTGCCATTAAAACTTATCAGTTAGTCCCAGTTGCCTAGGTATTTCCATCTATCAGGCAAAGAGAAAAACAGCATCTGTTGCATATTAGGAGAATTAAAGGCAATTAGGGATGGGTGGCACTTGGAATAGTGTTTTAAACAAAGCTAATGCTTGATAAATGATATTTTTAATATTGTAGTCAACTCAATAATTCAGACATAGATCCATTTATGAGTAACCAGGCTAAACAATAAAGGTGATCTGTGGAAAGAAGCGCACCGTGACTTTGGTCCTGGGGCTGGTCTCTCCACTGCGGGACTCCTCAGGAACGTTCACTTTCATGTACGTGTTGGGCGAATTCAGCCACCTTGTCTTCTCACGCTGCTGCCTCTGTGCCAGGTACTTGAGAGGAGACAGGGGCACCGCATCATCGTCAAAAGAAAAGGCGGTCACAGTCGCTGGGATTTCCACGTCACTCTTGTGTCGTGGCTTCTCTCGAATGAGAGGATGCCGGTAGGCATAGCCTGTTCTATAACCCTAAGGAAGGAAAACTACATGTGAAGCAATCTGCACGAATACACATTTGGAGATTGTTTCTTCAAACAAATGGTTCAAAAATACTCTTTTTGAAAAACAAAGAAAAAATTCTTTCAAAACTATTATAACTTCTACATAACACTAGAATTGAAATTAAGCAAATTTCAAGATCTGGTTAAAACCGATTGCAGCTGGCATTCCAATTTCTACTCATATAACTGTTCCTGACAAAGATAATGTCTAAATTGCTGACCAGAAAAATTTTCCTACCTATAAAATGATTTTTTAAACCAAGTATCAGTATTTAAGTCTTTGTCCCTGGTTCTGCAGGCAACTTGCCTTTTGACCCTTCTTGGCAGAGAGCAAAATCTAAAACAAGGTGACCTCTGCCAGGCTGATGACGCAGCTCAGTGGTACAGTGCTTACCTAGCAGGCACAAGGCCCTAGCTTGGAAAGAAATGCAAAAGTTGAGCATAGTTGTACATGCTAGTAATCCCTTATCTTGAGAGGTGTAGGTTGGAGAATCACAATTTTGAGTCCTGCTTGGGCAGCTTGATGAGATGCTATCTCAGAAATAAGGCAGAAATTAAGGGCTGGTGATGCAGCTCAATATAAAGGACCTGGGTTCAATTGCTACTTAAACAAAACAAAACAAAACAAAACAAAACAAAACAAAACAAAACAAAACAAAACAAGAGGGTTGGGGATTTAGCTCAGCAGCATAAGTGCCTGACTGGTAAGTGCTAGGTCATGAGTTCAATCCCCGGCACCAAAAAACAAAACAAAACAAAACAAAAACCAAAAAACAAAAGACATTTGCCAAACTGTACTCTGCTATGGCATCAATATCCAAAATATATAAGGAACTAAAACAACTAAATAACAAAAAGGAAATATTCTTCAGTAATAAAAATGGACAAGAAATCTGAGTACACAATTCTTAAAAGATGACAGTCAAATGCCCAGTGAGTACATGAAAAACTATTCAATATCACTAACCACTAGGGTAATGCAAATTTAAAGCATATCTGCTACAATACATATTATCAAGGAGACAAGATGTAAGTGTTGGAGAGACAAGGGAAAAGGAAAGCTTTGTGCTTTGCTTGTGGCAATGCAAAATTACTAGTCTTAGGGGAAACAGCACAGAAGTATATGGTCCAGTAATTGCACTACTGGATGCACATATCCAAAGGCACACCAATCAGTATGCTGAAGAGACACCTGTACTCCCATGTTCACTGCACATTAGTCATAACAGCCAAGATAATCGACCTAGTGTGTGTGTATCAAACTTGATACAATGAACAGAGAAAATGTGGCATAAACATACAATGCTACATTATATGGCCTTAAAAAGAAGGCGATTCTGTCATGTGAAACAACATACATGAACTTGGAAGACATTACAGTAAGTGAAATAAGCCAGGCACTGGAAGACAAAAACTGCAAGATCTCACTTACATGTGGAATCTAAAAAAGTTAAACTCATGAAACAGTGGGATAGTGGTTACTAGGGACTGGAAAGGGGAGAAGACAGTCAAAGGATACAAAACTTCAGTTAGATAGAAAGGTTCAGTTCAAGATGTATAATTCAGTGGCTGTAATTACTAATGTACTCTATTCTTTAAAAGATACTTGCATATCTAATGTTTGAGTCTTAAAAACGTAGTTAAATTACACCAAAATGCCTATCTAGGGTCAAATTCTCATCCTGGGAAATTAAGAAATATATTTTAAAACCAAAATCTGCACCATGAAACTCAAGTATATGTTCAATTTTTCACCTACCAAATTATCCAGAGTCCTCATCAGTCCTTCAAATTCAATTTCTCCCACCTTCCATTTCTGCTGGGTGCCCAAATTTACACCTCCTCCTCCAGCTGCCGCTACACTGTGAGTGAGAGCTTTGTACTTCTGAAGGTCTAGGACAAGCAGATTGTCTACTCCGCCTGAGCCCGCCAATGCTCGCACCTGCAATTAACAGGAAGCCATACAGACACACAAAACCGGAAAGACTGCTAATGACTATTTTATTTTTAAACATACACAATTTTAATTTGGCAAATATCCACAATGCTCATTGAGGATACTAACAAAGACAAAGCAACAACACTCTTGGCTAAGTAGGAAGCTGAAATATCTTTTCCATTTAGCTTAAAAAGACATCTGCCAGGTCTCTGGTCCTCCTGCTGGAAAACACATTTAGAGACACATCTTCTAAACATATTTCAAACAACTGAGTTCTCTCACCTAATTTAAACATTCTTTTCTTGACATTTCCCCATTACTATCCAGTTAATATTTTTGGTGTAAGGTTTTAATCTTAAAGGGAATATAGGAATATACTTTGAATTTAAGGATATGTAGACAGAAGCTGTCAGCTTATAGTCTTAAGCCTTTTGTAGACCCATGTGAGAAGAGGGACCATTAAAGCCAAAAACAAGCTGGTTATTAAGACAAGATACACTTGGTAGAAAAGTTTTTCCTCTCCTGACCTTTTTTGTGGCATTACCAACTGATTAAAATTATCACTAGCTTCAAGAGAATCTGGTTGCTTTTTTTAAAGAGGGAAATTAGAGCCTTTATACACATTCTGCTTCTCTGAGGAATAAAGTGGTTATAAATATCAGGTCTATTAAAGAGACTGTGGAGCTGTTACAAATTTCCTGAGTTCAAAAAACTTCTGGCCCTAGTTTTTGTTTTCTATGAATTGGCCACAGTACATTTGATTCTTTACAATTTGTGGCTGCCTTTATTTCTCAATTAGAACTACATTAAGGGCGAAAACAGAGAAAAGAGGATGGTGGAAAAAATGCTAAGGTGCTTATTAGCATTATGTGTGTATACATTTTAATGTCCTTTCCTATTTTCAGGTCAACTGAGTTGACAAGTCTTTACCTCAGTATAAATCCTCTTAAAAAGCAAAACAGAAGCCACTGATGTTTTAGAAATATGTAAACACAAAATCCAACTTAATGGGCCAATAACAAAGCACTACAAAGGTAATTTTTCCTACCTGAATCTCACAGGCTATCTGCACATTAAAAATATAATGAAAAGCCTCTTCAACTGTTTCTCCAAGTGCTATCACTCCATGATTCCTGAGTACCAGCACCTAAAATAGAATCCCAGAGCAATCGCTTTAAATAACTGGCATAGCTCACACTGTTTTCATCAACAGCACAGCAACAGAAATAGCTCCTTAGATAGAGACTCTTACTACACACCTTACAACTTGGCCCCAGGACTTTCTGCAGCTGAATTCTCTCCTCCTGTTCATCAAGTGATCCCTGGTAGTCATAGTAGGCGATATCTCCCAGGATAAGGGACTCTTGAGAAATTGGAAGGATCCCGTACTTCATGGAGGACACCTATTTGATAGGTCCGTACCAACAAAACACATTAGGTTACCATGTAGATTTCCACAGAAACTGGTTCTTTAGGCAGCTCAGGGGGGGCTACTACAGCCCACCTGCCACTTTAGTTCTTCACTTCTACGGCGGGGGGGGGGGGGCCTTAGGGAATATAACTCAATTACATGCTATTTCAAATATTATAAAAGGAGTTTTATTCTAAAAACTCAATGACCCAATCATAAAGTGATTAGTTTAAAAATCCAAATGGTATCTCTCTTGCTTCCTCCAATGGTAACATTTGGCCTGAGCCTTTTGCTCTGTGGTTGTGTAGAAGGTTAATATTTCAAATATAGATTTAAATGGCAGGGTCTGAAGTAATGCAGACAGTAAAGGAACATGTTGAGAAAGGCAAATACATTTTTTAGAGTCATCCTTGGTTTGGCCTCTCTCTGACTTACAGCTGCTGTAGCGAGGGTGTGGATGTGGATCACACACTTCACATCAGGACGCGTTGAGTAGATTGCAGCATGGGGACCGAATCCTGAATGGTCAATTTTCAAATTAGTACTTCCCTGGTCAACCACTTCTCCTATTATATTGACTTTCACCTGGAAAAATCAGAAAGACATTTTCAATTGGTATAAATGTATCACTTTGTCTATGTTCTACAAGGTAACCAGGGAATGGTAAACTATTGTGGAAAAGATCATATGGTAAATATTTTTTATGTTCTGGGCTTCTGTTGCAAGACTTTGTATTGTCATGGCAGTACAAAACCAGCCAAAAGCAAAACCAGGCCCATATCTATAGTTCCAGCATTCTAGGATTAACCTAAGGCAGGAAGATCACAAGTTCAAGCTCAGCCCAGGCAATTTAGCAAGATCTTCTCTCAAAATAAAAAATAAAAAGGGCTGGTTACTGTAGCTCAAAGCAAATTCCCAGTATCAGGAAAAAAATTGGTATAGTTTTTTCTCCTATACAACTTTAGAAAGCACATAGCCTACAACAAAAACTTACTATTTAGCAAGAAGGAGAGTTTCCAAGAACCTGAGTTAACTTCAGCTCTTCACTGGAGATTTAGACAAATTGAGCATTTGCTGAATGAGCTGGAAAACTTTCATTTACTAACACTGTAGCAACCAGTATAGCTCGTGCTATTCATGAGCTGATGCCAGTGGATAGGAGTATGCTCATGGAAAAGAGAAAATGC
The DNA here is from genome assembly GCA_004027455.1 of Hydrochoerus hydrochaeris. Classification (NCBI taxonomy): domain Eukaryota; kingdom Metazoa; phylum Chordata; class Mammalia; order Rodentia; family Hydrochaeridae; genus Hydrochoerus; species Hydrochoerus hydrochaeris. The sequence continues at coordinate 28,138 of PVLA01003161.1, forward strand.
TGGCTCAGATTCTACACTCACACCAACTACACTGTTTAAATCTAGCTATAAAATACATACAGAATGTGTTTCATTTAAAAGGATTCTGGAGCATATGAGATAGAAAAAATAAAAAAGATTCTCTCCAAAACATAAAAGGTTAACTGATGTTAATTTCAACTCATTAGTCCCTTCAACCACTGCCCTACTTGAATGCTAAAGCTTTTCTTAGAACTCAGTGTAATTTTCCAGACCCTTCACTGTTCACTAGTGTTTTCGATCCATACATTCTTGTTCCATTCTGTGTTAAGCACTAAGACCTATCAGCAACGAACAAGGGAGATCAGAAAAAGTAACACAGGAATGAAAATTATACCAAATTGGAAGCTGTGGCTTCAGAAAAAGATAGACCTCTGGGAATTATCAGAATGTGGTCTTGCTCCTTACTTATTCTTACCTGGAAGAAAGAAAAAAACAGTAGAGGCTTATTTCAAAGGATACATATTTTTCAGTGTAAATGTGACTAGCAAGCATTTTCAATGATCTAGTGAATAAAACAATAAAGCAAAAATTCTAAGTTAGCAATATGAAACTTTAAAAAAAAATTCCCTCACTTTCAAATATTTGCTAAAAAACTCAACACTATATTTCCCCCTCCTTTTTTAGCTAAGTGTAGCTTTAAAAAAAAAAAACCTATAAAATATTTTTAAATTGTTTTCTTACTATTTTTCCATTTACTGAGCTTCTCTAAAGTTATTTTGGGGTTCCAGCAGAGCTTTGGGTCAGACATATTCAAGAAAAATAAATGCCAATATTATTCAACCCAAAGTAGAAACAATTATAACCTTAATTTGCAACATGAAAATTAAGGGAGTTAGGTGTGCTGCACGCCTGTAATCCTACAATCAGAGGAGGCTGAGGCAGGAGGATTGCTAGGTTCGAGGCCAGCCTGGGCTACACAGAGAGTTCAGAGCCAGTCTGAACGACAGAGAAAGACCCTGTCTTAAAAAGAGCGAGGAGGGAGCAGGAAGAGAGACAGAAAGAGACCGACAGAAATAAAGAGAGAAAGAAAGAGAGAAAGAGAAAGAGAGAAAAAATGAGAATATGAGAATATTAAGGAGAAATGGGCAGGAAAGAGAACAAAATTGCTTCTTAGAAAGAAACAAAGTAGAAATGGAACTGGGGTAACTAAAGACTGTCCATGGAGACAAAAGAAAGATTTTTGGTGGGCTGTACTACACGGCTATCTCATTCTACTCACACATCATTTTAGTATTTTTTTTCATTTCAAAAGAGCATCTTGCTTTTCAGTGTAAAGAGAAAACAAACAAACAAACAAACAAACAAACAACAAAAAACTCAAGATGATAGTCAACAAGAAAAATACACTTAGATATAAAAACCAGGGAAAAAACCTTCCCGACTCTAATTTTTCTTGCCCCAATGTTTTACAATGCCACTGGTGTCAGATATCATTAACAGGAACAAGGATAAATCTACCACAGTATTTTTTCCTTAGGTTGGTTCTATAGCTGGTCTGTATCAAAGGAACAACACAGACAACAGAGACAAGAAAGTTGTCATAATTGTGGCCTCTCTTGGAGATAACATTTAAATCAGCATTAGATTGTAATCCAGCATTCTGCACTCAGAGAATAAAGCCTGAAAACTGGATTTTCAAATAAAAGCGAGAATATGGTTGCCTTGTAACTGAATTATTAAAAAAAGGAAATAAAAGCCAAAGAACTCACTGAGATGTATGTATTTGCCAGGTGTGCCCATCCAAATAAATCTGCAAGTCTGTACAGGCTGGCAAGTTTACAACGAGTAAGTTTTTCTCCTTTCACATATGAGGATGTGTCCACACCAGGAAGGTCATTAATAGGTGTAACCATGCCAAGACCTAAGACAGGAAAAATTGTGGAGAGATTCAGAGTCAAATACGATCTTCCCTGGAAATGAGATGTCAGGAAGCAGCCAGTAACTGCGAGTAGCTAGCCTTGTAAACAATCAGCTTATCCCGTGTTTTATTAGCTCATCCTCGTTCAGAGAAGTATACCAAGAGTAAAAATAAGTAACAGCTATTTTCTGTGATTGCTTAGTAAAAGTTACTTCATCTAGTACTTTCTGGGGAACAACTGCATCATATCACTGGGGAAAAATGGTTTCATGATTTCCAAAGATGAAAAGTGTTACTAAATATTGAGGTTACTGCTAATGTTATGATGCAAAAACCTTAAAAGAAACGTCTTTTCTAATATTTGATATTTAAATATAAAAATTAAGATAAAACACCCATACAAATAATAATGTAACTTATGTTCTTCTGAAGGTCTCTAATGACCCAACTGTCAAGTTCAATTGTTGCAAGTTTCAATGTTCGCCTTTTGTTCAGTCTTCAGTCACCTTGATCTCTTTTTGCCTAGCTCTGTCTTTCTAGTTTTCCCCAGGCCTATGTGATACTATCTTGATGTCTTGCTCCCTTTCCAAATGTATCTTTTCTTCTTCCACAAGTTCTCTTTTCCATTTTTCTCCAACTGAGGCCTCTGTCAAAGCTCATGCTTCTTCATTTCTTCACCATTTTACTTTTTGCCATGAAAACACTATATACGCTTAATATATTTTTACTCTTAGTATATAGGCCTCATGTTTGTGTAATGACAGCGTGATCTTTATCTCTGACCATGACCTGCTCCCTAATTTTCAGCCTGCTACTTGTAACAGCCTGCAACACAAAAGCAAATTAAAAGGTTCTAAAAGTGATTTTACTTCCTATTTTTCCTATTTTTTTTCTCTACTTTTCTAGTGTTGATGACATTACAAATTCTGCAGGCTGAAACCCTAAGAAACCTTCAACTCTCAACCTTTCCTGGGCTACCACAGATGATCTGTCCCCACATGCCATCATTCTCTTCACAAGGTTCCTCAGTTTCCACATTTGAGTCTAGGCCTACCTCTTGGTGGATCCCCACAATAACCTCCACCTCCCTCTTTCTTTCCCTGCCTGTAACCCTTCTCTATAAATTCCTTCTGAAGAGAGCATCTGAGCTTCCTACTGGACTGCTTTTAACCTGAGAACATGAGCCCAGTCATGACTTTTATTAAAGAGAAGCCCCATATGTGAGATCTAATTGTGAAATGGTCAAGCTAATTCAAAGAAAGTTTTAAGCATTATGTGAGCCACACAAAACTGGTATGATTTCTGACATGATCCTATCTCATACTTTCCCCTATCCTTTCAAATTCACTTTCAGTTTTCATACCATTACATAAATATGCTAAGCAAACTGGTCGTCTTCCATGTCCTGACATCTGAACACAGGGACAAGGCTGTCCTCCTGCCACCCTCTGTAGATTCCAGCAGGCCAGCCAAAACCCCGGCAGCTCTGTGTTCCGGATGTGGAATCTAGGACATTCACAGGACAGCTCTTACTATTCTGCCTTCCTTAACTAGTCTTCCTTTTAGAACTTTTCTTTTTGGACTCTTTCTTCCACATCTCTCCCTTTGGCAGCATGTACTCCTTCTCATACCTACCTGTCAGGTCTCCTCCCCAACATCTCAGATGGCGTCTTGGCCACTCAAACTGAGCGCAATGAAAGCTGGACTTCATCCATTTCGCTAACCAAACTAGATTCCTAATCTGCACTTTCCACTTTTGTTCAAGCTACAAAAATCTACCAGTCCATTCTTTATACAGAAAACAGAGCAAGTTTCAAAAATTATCTGCCTGCTTGAAATAGCTTCCCATCAAAGTTAGTAAATTCAAACTTTCAAAGTTGGCTGTGACATGACTTATATCAAAATCATATTCTCATATGATTTACTTTTTGATCTGACTTTACCTGTCCCTTGAAAGGCACGCTTCAGACCATTATTTCTGACCCTTGCCAAGACCAATTCCTGCCTTTTGTCACCTGGCACCTGTACTACCTCCCTCACCCTGAAATACCTCCCATTTTGGTATGGTTCACACCTTCTGAGACTGCAGTTTAAATGTCATATCCTCAGAGAGGATTACCCAACCAAGCAAGCCGCCCAGGTGCGCTCTCTCCTATCAACATATTATAACTCTCTAGAGTACTCCCTGTTACCTGACCATCTTACTTAGACTATTTTCTGTCTCCATGAGAAAAGGAATCTGGTCTGTACTATTTACCAGTGTACTTCCTGTTCCTAAACAGGGGCTTGGCTCAGACATACTCAATATTATACAAACAATGAAGCAAACTAGCACAACATTTGAGTTTCTGTTTTTGCTGGCAGAAAGTTTCTCTCAAGTTAGAAAACTCAGCATTAGAGAGCCCAGCATTCCTCCCTTCCCCAAAGAGATCAAACTTGTAAGTCCTCTCCGCTTTTCCTTGGCTATGCCACTCATTGTTTTCTTCCCTTTATACCAGTGATGGGGAAGCTCTTAGTTCTCAATGATACAAACAGCCCACTGTGACACATGTGCCATGGGCGTGGCGCTGCTGCTGTATACACACAGCCACTCCTCTGTTCAAGTCCTCTTATCTTACATGGGGATTCTCCGAATCCTCAACTGCCCTTTTCCGGTCTTGGTACTCATGTCATCACCCATCAAAACTTCGTAAGGTTTTTTCACATTCGGTGCCGGTCGTCCTCTGTGGTCGGACAGCCAAAGGACCTGACTCTTCTCTCTACACTTCCACACAGGACTCTGACGCAGCTACCCGAGGTCCTTGTGGAATACTAGAAACCTACACTCACTTGCATGTGTCCGTCACATTTTCCTCCATTGAAAAAATACACGAAGCTGGGCGTGGAGGCCCCTGCCTGTAATCCTAACACTTGGGAGGCTGAAACAGGAAGATCACCATGAGTTTGACATCAGCATGGGATACATATGTGAGTTCAAAGCTAGCCTGCACTACATAGTGAGGTCTTATTTCAAAAAATAAAAATTCAATAATGACTATAAAAATATACAAATAACTAAAATCCTATTTACATGTTTCTAATAAAAATAAGACAGGAAAAAAAGAAAAAAAAGAAGCTGCAAGTGGAAGGAAAAGAAAAAAGGAGAAGGGAAATATTCTTTGTCACTTCAGTGTGCCTGAGGGAAGTTTGTACCACTTCAAAAAGGCTGTGCAGCGGGTTCTGGACTCAGAGCTGAAACACACAGCACACACAGCACTAAGACCTTAGGATTGCTGTCGGCCTTACAGGGTTCAGTTCACCAAATTGGTTTTCTCACTGTAGAGCTATTGAACGATTACAATGGCAGAACCCTTACACCCAGTTCTAAACATTCCATCTTTGAAAGCCTGATACACTGAGCATACTCTTCTTATCATCAAATTTTCTTAGTCAGCTCCAGCCAGTAATCAATTCAAACTCTCAGCTCACACATGATGATTTATGAAAGTTCTTTAGGAATTTCTTATGGACAACTTTGTGATGCTTTTCTCTGTAGTTACCCTGCAGTATTAATTAAAATATACCTATGTGGGGCAGGACCATGCCTTAAACTACTCTGTAATTTTTTTGAATTTTAGTAAATCCTTGATTGATATGAAAGAGATTCTAACATGATGCTATCTTAGGTGTTAGATATTATAAACCTGATGACTGAACCTGAGCTGAATATGCAGCTAGGGAGGTAAAGTATTCTGAGGTAGAGTGAAAGTGTAATTTACAAAACTATCCCAAACTGACATACTGAGCGGAGGTGAAGAAAAGCCCGAGAAAGAACTGGTCATAATGTAATCTGCGATCTGCTGTAAGGCTAGCAGTCCAGTTGGGTTGTGGCCTTTCTTCATCTGTTCTTGAATAAGACATTCCAGGTCTTCCCGAAAGGCCTGCGAGACACAAAAACAACCACTGAGCACATATTATGTCACTTGAAGCAGAATGACCCAAACTTGTTCTGAAATAATCTTCCTTTCCTCTATTCTCTTTTGAACTGCTTTTGCCTACACTATATGCCAACAAATGTAAGACACAAAATAAAACTGAAACACTGGAGGCAGCAGCAAGGAGCCTGCTTTTAACTCTTAATTGCAAAGAAAATGAGATAGTATACTATCTACACTAGACAGCACACTAAATAAAGCAACTGTCACTAAATTCCAACTTGAGTACTAGGTGTGAATCAATGCTCAAAGACACATTCCTTGCTTAGTGGCACTGTCATTTAAGTCAGGACAGTGCCTATTCGAACAGGGTGCCACTGTGTATAGATGTAAAAGCTGTTACTGACACATACTAAATCACAGTTTCCATTTTATGATTTCCATGGCAGTTCCTTAGCTCCATGAACTCTGAATGCGAAGTAGTAAGAAGACTCAAGAACTATTATTCTCCTTCAGGAAAGCTATCCTAGAGAAATTACACTTTTTCTAACTTGGGGTTCCACATATTCTTATTCTGGAGTTCTACAATATTTTTGGGGTGGGTCATAGAAACAAAAGGAAGATGCTATACTCTCTGCTAGTAAGAATATTTGAATGATTAATTTTTTAAAAATCAAACTAATTCTGACCATACTGGAATTCTGAGTTCATGGATCAGTTTTCACTAGTTAAATGTAGTTTTACTTTTATAAATTTGAGGCTTGTTAAATGTGGATCATTAGTACACTTACAGAAATTTGAAAACATGTAATTCCATCTATTATATCTTGTTTGCTCAAATATATGACTAGAACAAAGGAAATTACCTTCTAAAGTACCCTCTACAAGTAATACACATTTCTAACAGAAAACTCCACTAATACTCAAGAGCCCATGAACAAATCGTTTGTGAGTGGCATGTAAGATGGTGGATGGATGCTCCACACAGATGAGAAACATGAGTATCTACCAGGCTTAAGGCTGAAAGGCAGAGAGCCTCTGAGATACCCTCTTTTTTGTTGTTATTTTCAGAGATAGTGTCTTGCCATGTAGTTCAGGCTGGGCTTTAACTCACTGTGTAGTTCAGGCTGGCCTTGAATTTATGGCAATTCTCCTGCCTCAGCCTCCTGAGTGCTGGGATCACAGGTGTGCACTGCCATGCCCGGCATTATCCTCATTTATCTTTATATAAACTATAGAAAATTTTTGGACACATAGCAATGGCCTGATCTGCTCTTCTGAAACTTCACCTTCTCTTTAAAACCAAAATATTTAAACTTTTTTCAGAGCAGTTATAACTAGTATTTTTGATTTAGTAAAAAGAAAATATTAAGATTACTACATATATTACTCATTATAATAGGTCTAAGAAGCAGGTATTATCTATCTTATTGAATGTCCCTGGCCCTATGTTCTTGCAGGAAGAATTTAAGGCCCCTTCCACAATTAAAATGATACAAAAAGCTGGGTGTGGTTGTGCATGCTTGTAATTTCAGCACTTGAGAGCTAAGACAGGAAGCTACATAGAACTGGAGGACTGCTGAGAGTTGGAGGTCACCCTGGACTATATAACAAGATCCTGGAGAAGAGAGACAGACAGACAGAGAGAGAGAGAGACAGACAGTGACAGCCAGAGAGAGACAGAGAGACCGAGACAGATCGACTGATTGAGAGAGACAGAGACAGACAGACAGAGACAGAGAAACAGAAACAGAGAGAATAGGCCTAAGAGGTTCAACAGCCAGGAATGGAAAACACTAAGTGGATGGCAAAGAACTGTGCACATGTGCTGAAGATGGACCAGAGTTTATGTAAACTCTCAGAAGTTAAAAGATCTGTATCAAATTAGAAAGTTTCTGTACAGAAAGGGAAACCACCAACACAGAAAAGAGACCATCCTATGGGAAATGAGAAAGCATTCACCAGCTACTCTTCCAAAGAGGGTTAACATCTAGAATATTTAACTAAATGAACTGCCAAAAATTCAAATGGTTCATTCTTAATAAATGGACAAAATAATTGGGCAGATGCTTTTAAAACAACATATACGTATGGCCAATAAGTATATGAAAAAATGTTCAACATCTGTAGCCATTAGGGAAATGCAAGAGATTCCATCTCCCCTAGTCAGAATGGTTATCATTAAGAATACAAAACCCCATAAACACTGGAGAGGATGCAGGGGGGCCTAGGGGCTGGGGGCTGGGGAGAAGGAACCTTTCTATACTGTTGGTGGGAATCTAAATTAGTATAGCCAGTATGGAAATCAGTAGGGAGGTTGTTCAATAAACTAAAAATAGAGCTACCAGTTTATCTAGCAATACAACTCCCTGTATATACTTGAAAGAATTAAAGCTAGCTAAAGATACCTGCATACTCATGTTTATTAAAGTATAATTCACAACAGCCAAGATAAACAGCCTAGGTGCCCACCAACAGAGAAATGAAGACAGACACGTGGCATTTATACATGATGAAGTATTATTCAGCCATAAAAAGAACTGAATTTTGTAATTTGTAAAAAAACAGATGGATCTGGAGATCATTGTGTTGAGTGAAACAAGCCAGATTCAGATCACATGGTCTTCCCTGATACATGGATGGCATTGTGGCTTGCATCCAGATGTCCCCCGCAAGACTCATGCCATCGCAGGGGAGGCTTCGTCAGAGGTGGCTGGATCTAGAGTGTGTAATGCTGGGATTAGGATGTGTGATTACTAAATTAGTCCGTTAACTGATTTGGCATAGTCCTGGGTGTGAGTAGTACCCACCCTAAGGGCAGGTAGCCAATATTAAATATAAAGGGACAGAAAGAATCTGCTACTGCCACTTGTCATTTGCTTGCTTGTTGCTTGTTGCCCTCTGCCTGCCCTGTTTTACCATAGACTGTTTCTACCCTGCCACACCCTTCTGCCAAGCCACTTGCCTTGGAGCCAGCTAATGATGTACAGACATCTCTTTTTAAACTGTGAGCCGAATGCACCTTTCCTCCTTCAACTTTGGATGTCAGATATTTTGTCTCAGCAACAAGAAAAGTAACACAGATGATAAGAAAGTAGAAAGAAGACTATTGCTAGACAAGAGGAAGGGAACAAAGGGGAGGAAGATGGGGCTTCAGAGTTGGTAAACATGATCAAAATACATTATACACATTGAACCCACCCCAAATGTGAAACTAGGGGTGAAGGTGGGGCACAGGAGTAGTGGGGAATGATTAAAGTATGTTATGGGAATACACAAATCTCCCAAAATGAAAACCACTACTCTGTATAACCAATATACACTAATCAATAAAGGTGGAAAAAAGAAAGATGTACAAATTAAAGCCATGAATCCAATTTCCACTATTAAAAAAAGATATACAAACATATACACAAAACCACAGCAAAAACCAAGTCTTTCTTCGCAGAGAAGAGCACAGAAGTGGAGGCAACAGAGGTTGTGACATTTTGTGAATAATATAAACAAGTCTATACCATTAGGCATATAAACATCCTCTACCACTAGGATGCTAGACTCTTTTAAGATCTTCACAAACATAGTCCAAAGAATTATGATTAAAACCTCAAAGTGTTGCCAAGAGTATAATGTGCCTTAAATTAGCAATTTATACATATAATTTCCACAAAAATAGTTGCCTACCATGTGCGAGGCACTGCACTGCATTTAGTTATTTCACTTCATCATCACAACAAATAACAATAATTACTGACTAGGAAACTGAAGCACAATTTAAATGAGTTTCCTAGTGTTACACAGCTTTGTGGCAGAAAAGGTGAAAGTTGAGTCCAGATTCAAAACAAGCACCGTACACAATTACATATTTTTTTTGTTTTTGTATGAACAAGTTTAAATGGAAAATGAGAAATATGCTGACTTCTAACTTAGGTCCAAAGAGTTTGGTACTTTCGAATCACCATAATCTGATGCTATGTAACTCTGGCTTTATCTACCACTACTACCTTATATATGCTTTGGTGTGACCTACAAGGTTCACTGAGCGTTCTGTGCCCAAGACTCGCCCTTCTTCCTCTTTGCTCACTCCATTTCACCTCATGAAAGTGCTGGCCTTTACTGTTCCTCTTCCCAGTGAACTCTTAGCTTTAGGACCTGCCTTACATGCGCCTTCTCCTTAAAATCCCTCACATGGAATCATTTCTTTTCTCCTGCACAACAACCAGCACTCTTTTCACATTTCCCCACAGTATACTGAAGGTCCCGACATATGATTGTGACTGCGTATCCATGTTCTCTACTGGACCATCGTATCTGATGACTAGTATTGCGCTTTTCGTATTTCTATATTCTGAGTGTTTAGTTCAGCTTAAATAATAAAACAGTAGGGTTAAGAGTTTTTTATTTTCCTAAACTTAAAGAAGGTGAAGAACTCAGTTTTGACTGAGTAATAACAAGGTTTCACTTCATAGGTTATTAGCTAGAAAATAATCTTTGCCACACAAATGAGGAATCCCTTCTGGATAATAATTATGAAATAACTGTCCATCATCTATTGGAAGAAATTTTTGAAAATAAGAAACTTACTTTCATTGACTATTATAAATTTTTAAAATCATTTAATTCTGTTCAAAATTCTACTTGAAAGTCTCCACAGCAATTTACACAGCTCTTATTAAACGCAAGTTAAAAAAAATATGGTGAAATATGGTAGTATTTCCCCCAAAATAACATCTAACCAGAAAATAAGCCTTAGCGTGATTTTTTAGGATGCGTGTAATATAAGTCCTAACTGCAAAATGAACCATAATTAAGGCTGTTAGCCAGGGCCGAGGATATAGCTCAGTGCATAAGTGCTTGCCCGGCAAGTTCAAGGTCCTGAGTTTGATTCCTGGTACAAAAACAAAACAAACAAACAAACAAACAAAAACTCCATCAGCCAGATGGACATGTTGAATTGTAAAATAACAATATTTATAATATAACAAATATTAATGGCATTAATACTTAAATGATTATGTAAATTATAATTAAATATTTGTATATACTGCAGTTGGTGCTTTTGGACAAGATGTAAATGTCTATGTAAACAGATGAACTCAAGACTTACTGCTAAATGATCAACAGGAGTAAAGACATAACATGCACACTTAATAATGATGGATGTGACTGTGTCTAACATGAATCTTCATAATTCAATGCCATGTGTTGTAACAGATGTACTTAATGCACTGATGTGAAATAAAGAAACATTTTCTGAACTTTGGTACCTGTAATTTTTTGTTGCTTTTGTGTGAATCATCATTCTTAACTGCTGTCTCTATTACTTTTCTCTCCTTGCTGAGACAAAATACCAGATGCCCAAAATTAAGGAAGGAAAGGTTTATTTAGCTTGCAGTTTATGGAGGTTTCAGTCCATACTTGGCACCAGGCAGAGCAGCACATGGCAGAGGGCAACAGTTCATGGTAATGGAAAACAGCAAAAGCAACAAGAGCAGAAGGAGAGGACTGAGGAGAGAAGACTTTTTGTCCTTTATTTTGTATGCAGGCCACACCCACTGAAGTGTACCATCTATAATCCCAGCATTGGACCATGAATCTTTCACAAACTGTACAAACCCGCCTCCAAGACTGCATGAGGCTTTGAGAGGGACATCTAGACATAAACCATAACTGTCATAATTTCTGTTGCCACTCCTATCTTGTAAGTCTTTATCGCTGGACTTAACAGAAAACTTTGTGAGGCCTAACCTGCAAGAGGTCATGACTTAAATGAAGAATTCATGGGATAAAATGACTCACAGTTGTGTTGTCACTGTAATATGAACAGGCTACATAGACAAGAAGTTTGACAAGAGAGTTCTATTGCTGGATGTGAGAAACTGGAATCAATGGTTCTACAGGAAATGAAGTCAAGAAATTCAGCTGGAGCAGTGGTGCATGCTTGTAATCCTAGCACTTGGGAGGCTGAGGCAGGAGGATTGCTGTGAGTTCGAGTCCAGCCTGGGCTACAAAGTGAGTTCAAGGGCAGTGTAAACTGCATGGCAAGACCCTATGTCAAAAAAAATGACCCCCCCCGAGAGAGAGAGAGAGAGAGAGAGAGAGAGAGAGAGAGAGAGAGAGAGAATATTCAGGCAAGAATTTGTGATATGGAGTTATAGACATTCTAGATGATCTGACTGTATTTGAATAAATGTAGATTTGTACATGAATAAATATAGGTTGTACAGAAAAAATAAGGCATCCTCTGAAAATAAGTCCTACTGTGTCTTTTGAAGCAAAAATTAGTATAAGATATTATATATACGGTCTTATACAGTTTATACATACAGTATTATTTTTGGGGATAGATAGTATGTATTGGGTTTATCGTGCTTCTTTAACTGTGATAAAGCATCATTTAATTCCAACAGTTTGTTCCAGACATTTCATTCTAAGAAAGGGGTAAATTACACTCTAGGATCTCCGTAAACAGTACATATGTGGAGTATATTGGTTAAAGAGATTATCTCTACTGAAGTAATAACATGTAAAGCTAAACTACTTTATCTGCCAGCATTTGAACCGTCCCACCCCCGGGGCAAGAATCAAACCTAGGGCCTGGCACATGGCAGGAAAGAGCTCTATGCCTGAACTGCACCCCCAGCCCTTTTTAAGACACCGTCTCCACCAAATTGCCAGGCTGGCCTTGAACTTGCAATCCTGCTATAGCCTCTGGAGTAGCTGGATGACAGGTATGTGCCAGGAAGCCCAGTCTAGCATCTTATTTCTAAGACAAATATCCTTCCTTTCTTCCTTTTGTAGACTGGGGATTGCACCCCCAGGACCTTCCTACTGAGCTATGTACATCTCGAGTCCTCTTTATTTTTATGTTTTATTTTACCTTGAGACGGGGTTTTATTAAATTGCTTGTGCTGGGCTTAAATTTGCTATTGTCTTGCCTCCAGGATGCTGGGATTACAGGAATGAACTACCACACCAGGTATAAGACAGACATTTTCTTTGAAAATTTTAAAATATGAGCTGAAGCTATAAAATTCCTATAAAGATGTGATACTCCTTAGAGGTTACAAAAAGAAATTCTTTGTTGTATTTTTTTTTCTTATCAAGGCATAAGGGGTTTTTATTATCCAAATTTATAAATTTATATTTGAACCAAAATGTCTTCTGAGTACATATTTTTCTTGGATTGGATTGAATTAACTTGAGCAGCAGAAGAACTAAAGATGAGTAAAGGAAGAAACTATGTGTGATAGATATTTTTTTGTTGTTGCAACATTTGGAGTTAACCTTCTGGTCCCACAATTTAATTAAGCTGTAAAACAATCAGTAAATTATGTAATGTTGCTAAATGCTAGTTTATTCATCTTTAAACTATAGACATTAACACTTCTTTGACTGAGTTGCTTTGAGGATTATATTTTATCCTATATACAAAATAGGTATCTGGAATACTGTAAAAGTTTAAAAAGAAATATGCTTCTAAATTTATTAAGTACAAATTAGTAACATCTTTGATCTCTATTAATTATAGCACTGTCTAATAAAATGAGCATCAATATTTACAAGAGATCCACAAAATTTTTAAGAGTATTATACTGGTGGAAACATTTCAAGCTCAGGCTGAAAGTTAATACAAAAGGAAAAGAGATCTTTGGACTCCCAAACTTCTATAAGAAGGAAGGAGGTTGAGAAAACCACAGTTGCAAGCAGACTACCTTTCACGGAAAAAGGATGATTGAGACAGTGCAACCAAAAACCCAGAGAGAGCCAAGAGCCAAGGAGATATACTCCTCGTAAGCAGTAAGACTAGGTATCTGCATTAAGGCCTTCCAAACATTTGCCTAAATTTTACAACTGCTTTGAATCAGTGACTTTTTGCTACCAAACTCCAAAAGGAGTTTTAGAGGAATGTCTATAAGCCATTAGCTTATGCTTGTTCTATTATTTGGTGGAGCGGGGTGGAGGGGGAAGATAACTTGCCTTTTTATAGTCAAAAGACTGAGAGAAACTATAGATGAGCTGTACTGAAGAACACCCTGAGGTGGATCACCTGTACTTAGGTCAAATTTAGATGATGAGATTCTGGATTCAAGTTGACGAGGATGTTAGGAGAGGGTGAATACTCTGCATGCGGGAAGGAGGAAAACAGTGGCTGAAGGGAGACTGTGGTGTTTTAAAAAGAAATTGTTACCACAGATTAGACAATTGTCCCTGCAAGAGGAGAATTTTCATGCCTCGTCCCCCGAGTATGAACTGAACTTTGTGACTCACTTAGAATAAATATGGAAGTAACGGCATGTGATGCCCGAGATTATGTCATGAAGACCCTGTAGGTGGCTTTCTCTTGGGTGCTTGCTCTGGGGAGAATGTTCAAACAGCTCTAAAGAAAGGTCTATGTGACAAGGACTGTGGCCATTTGGTTACAGCTGTGAATGACTCATCTTAACAGTAGATCCCTGCCCCATCAAGCCTTCCGTGGAAGTGGCCTTGGCTGATGTCTTCGAAGCAACTTCATGAGAGAACTTGAGCCAGAAGCACTCAGCAAAGCTGCTCCTGAACTTTTGACTCACAGAAATGGTGAAATTAAAAATGCTTGTCATTTTAAACTGCTAAATTTTAGGTGTAATCTTTTACTTAGCAAGAGATTACTAATATAGGCCATTGTTTCCTTTGGTGAAATGTTTCGGTTGCCTTAAAAGATATTTAAAAACCCACTGTCTTAAACTAAGGTGGACAGAGTTCTATACTTCCAAGTCTTTCACAACAACATTTTAAATTCACCAGGCAAATATCTAAGGGAAAATAACCCACAATTGTTTTAAATTCCAGCCTTTTCATTTCTCTGTGAGCAAAAAATGATCATTCTTGTAAGGTGAATCAGAAAAGGAAATGACAATCTATATATCTGACCTTTCCCATTATTTAACTTTTCCAAGGCAAAAGGAAAATTGATATTCATAAGTCAATTTACAAGTAGAAATATGAGTACAAAAAATTAAATATTATTCTCAAAATGATACTGCCTTAGGGCTAGGGATGGAGGTCAGTGGTAAAGTGCATATCCCAACATATGATAAAATCTCTAGTACTGCAAAAAATAAAGCTAAACAAAGATTACGCTGTCTTTAGTTTAATGGGGGAACTGTAAAACAAAAACTCAGGCACAGAAATAAAGTTTAATACTTTTTTCATTTAAACATTATAGTTCGAACTGAATGGTTCTCTTTGAGGCAATTCCTCAAGAAATCTCAGCATTTAACAACCTTCAACAAAATATGAACTTCATTTCATTCTTTTGATTACTTTACACTTACAATAATTATTTGATTAGTAAGTTAGTTTAAAAAGTGGGGTTATTTAGAGCAGGAAATAAGTCAATTTTTATCTATATAATTAATATGGCCTTTGAGTATCTGTAAACACAGAAACTCAGGTTTGCATGATGTATAATCCCTCATCATGACTTCCCTGGTTAATCTCCAGTCAATCTGGAGATGTTTTTTAAAAAAACTTGGTGAGGTACTTTAAAAATTGTTCAACGCTTGCACTACTTTGTACCTCGTACTTCAATGCTTTCAATCAAGGTTGTTCATATGAGAGAAATGCTCGAGTGGAATTCCCTTTTGGCTTTGGACTCAACTCACATGATTAAACTCACAAGGGCACACACACACACACAAAAACAAACCAAAAACAAAAACCAAAAAACAATTTACCCGTGTGATACCTCTGTCTTAGTAAAAGTACCTCAATTGGAAACCTAATACAACTCCAACCTGGGCATCACATGTCTCTTTGTGCTAAATTCTGCCTTAAGAGGGTCCATGATCTGCATTATGCAGAGCTATAAATTCATCTTGATTCTTATAAGAAACTGTTCTCTCATTTTCCATCACTTATATGTGACCTGTGCTGATCTATGCAATTCTACTAAGGGTTTATAAGAAAACTAACAATTCACTTGAATATGATTTAAAAGTTTGCATATGCTGTGCAGATAGAAGAATTTTCAGCCCAAGTTGAATTTATAATCCACTTTTAATTTACTTAATTTGGGGTGTGTACACCTGTATTATGTGTATTAACATTAGATTGCCAAATCACAGACCTTCTCAAAAATTTGGTCCTTCTGTGCTTCTCCGAGTATGAAGGCAGCCAAGGAAAAAGAAAACGTGCATAGGACACACCCAGCGTATTCCTGAGTCCCTGTGATTTAAGTCATGCCTTTTACTTTTTTCCCATTTAGTCTCAACTGAGTACCCTTTAATGTGGTACAATTGTTTATTCTCCTTTAGTAAACACTATGTCCAGAAAATGTACTCTATCACAGTAAGAGTCTGTTAATCAAGCTTTGCAAATTGAATATATAAACTAGGTGTCTTTTTCCTTAAGCAACTGGTTATTCCTCCACATTTCTTTTAAACAGAAGGTAGTTTAAGATACCTCCTACCTCATCATGTGAAGGTTTCCAAAAAGGTAGAAAAAATTAACAGAGTGATAATTATTTCAACTCACAGGACTCTGCAGAATCTGAGTAACTCGTTTCCTCTGCTCCATCATATTGAAGTCTTGTCGTAGATCAGGAGACATGTTTCTCTCCCGAATGTATTCTGGATCATTTTCATTAATCCGGTCAAAATATCTCTCTTTGTGAGGCATAGTAGGAGGAGGAGGGGTGGTGATCACTTCTTGGCTGGTATCCGAACTCATGTTTCAAGCCTGTGGATGCCACTTGTTCTCTACATAATAAACATAAAGAAAAGAGGACATTCATGATAAATTCCTTCAAATTCTGCATGTGTGAATCAGAACTTGTTAATTTTGCTGTCAAAGTAACCCTTGAAACTTTCTTTAAAAAAGAACTTCTGGGAGGGTCTGGAGCTCAGTAGTAGAGCACTTGGACTTGATCTCCAGCACCTGGTGAGGGGAAAAAAAAAGCTTCTAAAAAATTTACAACAATACCTTAGGTTATAATGCTGAATTCCAAATTGACATTTTCAAGAACTAAAGGAAACTTAAGTTATAACTGCTACCAAATGAATTTTTGAAGGGACTATCAATCAAAATATCCCAAAGTAAAATGACACATACTGATGGCAAATTTTCAGTGCAGCTTCTTTACTCGCTTTTAGAACAAAACTTTGGCCATATTTAATGCCCGCTACATTCTACAGTGAATGTAATTTGAAAGAAACATGACTTCAAGTTTAGGAATAATTCAACAAATTTCCAGGACGTCAGCCTTGCTAAGGTTGCTGCCAGACTGCACTTCAAGTGAGGAAAAATAAAAAACAATTTAGAAGCCGCATGAACAGCCATGATTCTCTTACCATGATTACTATTGATAGAGAATAATCTTTGATTTTATACCAGGAAGACAATTTGGGTTTTGCTAAGCACCTAGCTAATTATACAGTTAGATAAACAGAATGGTCATTTAATTTTCCTCACTCCAAGTTATGATCAATGTACTTAAGTTAATTAATTAAGTCATTAAGTCATCTGATTCAGTGCTTCTTAAACATCCCCCAAGAATTTTCCCAATCCATTGTGGACCAATGTTTTTATAAAATAATACACTTAGATATTATGGCAATATAAAATTGCAATACAAGTTGACTGTTTATTGTCATTTTTGAACTAGTCATGGGTGACAAGAGAACAGGAAGTCACGGCTTAATGGGTACTGGGTTTCTGTTTAGAGTGGGTGAAACTCTGGAACTAGATAGAGGCGACAGCTGTACAACACTGGTACTTAATGTCACTGTAACTGTATAAAGTATTCAGATTGGTAACTTTATCACAAATTTTAACAATTCAAAATAGATAATGTAAAACTGTAAAACTTTTAGAAAAAACAGATGACCTTTGGGATTTCGGGCAACATAAACAGTTCCTAACACTAAACACTAAAACCATAATCCACAAAAGGATAACTGATACTAAAATTTAAAACATTTGTTGTAAATGACATGGTTAAGAGAATAAAAAGACAAGGTACTGACTGTGAGAAAATCATTTGCAAACTACATATCCAATAAAGAACTAATATGTAAGTATACAATGGACTCTCAGAAATTAAGAGTAAAAAACAAAAAATCCAAACAATTACACATGGTCAAAACAGACATTTCACCAAAGAGAATATATATATTACAAATGGATATACAAAGATGTTTAACATTATTAGTCATATTAATTAAACCCAAATTAAAACTATAATAAGGTATCACTGCACAAGTATGAGGGTGGTTAAAATAAAAAAAGCCTAGAAGAATGTAGAGAAATGGGTCCTTCAGACACTGCTAGGGAGAATGTAAATAGTACAGGTACAGGTACTGTGGTAAATGACTTGGCATTAAAAGAAAAACAAAAAACTAAATATGTAAATACTGTGTGGTTCAACACTTACACTCTTGATTATTTAACCCTGAGAAAGGAAAACTTACATTCACACAAAATCTGCATATAGATCTTGACAGTAACTTTATTTGTAGCAGTTAAAGAATGGAAACAATCTACACTTTCAACAGGTAAGTGATTAACTGTGATACATCCAATTATGGAGTATTATCTGTGAATGAATTACAGATAAAACAATAGCCTGAATAAATGGCCAGTGAATTATGTTACGTGAAAAAGCTACTCACTAAAGATTATATAAAGCACTATTCTATTCACATAATATTTTCAAATGACAGCATTACAGAAATAGACAACAGATTAGTGATTGCCAGGGATTAAAGAGGGATGAACTTGAAAATAGGCTTAGGACTGAGGGAGTTATAAAAGGGTAACAGGAGAGATCCTTGTGGCAAGAAGACTATTTTGTATCACTGTGGTGGCGAAGACATGAACACACATGGAATAAAATTACACAAGCTAAATACACACATATAAATGAATAGAGGCAAAACTGGGAGAATCTGAGTAAGATCAATGTCAATCTTGAGTCTATCAGTATCAATACTCTAGTGATGATATCACAGTTTCACAGGACATTGCCAATGAGGAGGACAGGTGCACAGGTTCTTTCCATGTTAATTTGTCACAACTGCATATGCATCTACAATTATGTAAAAATAGTTTAATTTTAACAAAATTAAATCCTGCAGAAACAAAAAAACTCCACAATTGCTAGTTTCTGTTATTCTCTAACATCTATCATCTGCTCTGCAACAGGGCAGGGATTATATTGCAATTATCTTTATATCTTTTCTGTATTAGAAAGCATTTTAAAGTAGTTCAGTCAATATCATTACATTGGATCTGAATAAAAATGCATAGAGCCACAGATCATTCAACAAGCATCTGAGTATCTCCTACCTGCCAAGGTCCTGCCCTGGGGATCCAATGGCAAGTAAGGCATAATTCTTTCTGAGGTTTGCAGCCTAGTGAGTAATGCAAAGGAGGCAACTACATTGTAAAAGTGTCATGATCTATTACAAAAGGAATACTTCGATGGTTTCTTCTGATTCTCCTAGTTTTTTTTTTATTGGTATCTTCCGGTTTAGTCCACCATTGTGGCTCAATTTAGGTTAGTATTCAAAATTTCTGTAGATTTCCAATAATAATTAGGGATTATTTTAATGGTAGGTCATCACAGCATTTAAGAACTATCAATTACTGAACTCTTCTGTACTAGCCACAAGGTTGAGTGGTATACCTAGATTAGCGCATTTGCCACTCATAATCCCGTGTATAGGTATTATCTCTATGCTATAGGTGAGAAATAAAGCCAGTGACAAGTAATCTGTCTCAGGTTAAAACGGCTAGCAAGTGGTGGGATTTCAAACTGTATCTGTTGTTCTCTATAGCTCCTGATCTTGAACAACCTAGACAGATCGCCAATAGGTTTCTTTTTAAATGCCAATTCCATTGTCCAACAGCAGGAAAGAAGTCATGCATCTGTCATCCCTATGATAGAGCCTCTCAAGGAGTGACATTTTAGTGCTAGAGTTGCCTCTCTTAATCTTCAGCAACTCATTTTAGGTATAAAGACTTCTGCTTCTAAGTGGTGTTGAAACATTTCAGTTCCAGTGTGCCTTCTCTTTACAATTTGCCAAAGCTATTTCTAATACCAAGAAATATAATCAAGTGAAACCAGTAGTTTCAGTCAGTGTGAACCTTGTTAGGGGAAGATGGTCTTTCAGCATTGTTGAGGTGAAAATGTTGCAACAATTTTTTAAAAAGTAAAACTTTAAAAATTTAAAAAGTAACATTATAAAACTTGTCAATACTATGGGTTTTCCTCTGATGAGTGTTTTATTTTTGCCATGTAGATTAGAACCAAGATATCAAGCATAAATAAAATTCCTGTTCTAAAACTCTTATCCAAGCATTTATGCATTAGCAATAAACATGTATGTTTAAAGAATATTAGGTTCAAGACACAAATAGATGAGTAACTAGAAGGGTGGCTTTCAACTTTTTTAAAATTGGCAACTCACAATAACACAGATTTTTTCTTTTTTTTTGGTTTCTGTCTTGAAACAAGCCTTCTGAGCACTTAGATTACAGGCATGTGCCACAATGTCCAGCCAGAAGAAAACAGTTTATGGTGTATTCATATGAAAATTTATATTTAAGCTGTATAACTGAAATAAATTCATAACCTAGGACTTTCTCTGGCATATTCTGATAATTTCTATTTTAATAATTTCCTTTTTTTAAAAAAATGCTGTCAAATAATTCATGATCCATAAATGGGGTTGTGGCCAACAGTCTTAAAAACACTGCAGTAGAAACTCTGAATTACAGGCAGATGGGAAAATGGAATTTGTTATGGTGATGTTGGACTGGGGGAAGAAGAATGAAAATGAAGTGCTAGAGAAAACAATAAGAAATGATTTCCTGACTTTTTGAAGGTATGTTTATTGCAGACTATATTTCTCTACATGTGACTACTTTAAAGATTTAAATCTGATACCTCCAACTTTTAAAAAATAGAGTGTAAGCCTAGACAGTAAGAAAAGGCATAGGTAAACTATGTCCAAAAATACTCGGAAGAAAAACAACTGTTTTGTACGCATTCAAAAATAGCTTATAATTGCACTGAGAAACATAAATGTTAACAAAACTTTAAGTAGCCAATCTAAGACAAAATGCTACAACTATCTCCCTACTTCAGATAAGGCTTTGCTGATAGCACAACACTGACTATATAAATAACATGTCAATGTCAGCACTGGAGAAACATGAAAGCACTTTCAAGCTAGCTGAGGGCATTATGAAGGGCTGTTTATGATTCTGTAAACTGTGTATCTGAAAGCAAAACATTTGTGGTTTAGTTTTTGAGATTACACATCTATCATATGTTTAAAAACAGAGCCACAGAGCCATTTAAAGATACTGCCAAAGACTTCTATCAAAGTCCCTTAGTCATCTAAATCTTGATTATTTGCACATTCAACAATTGTATTTTTGTAATGTTTCAGAATAATCAACTACTTGAAAATACAATCGAAAGCCTTTTTAAATTAATTTATTGGCCTAAAATGTGGATAATTCTGTAAAATAATTATTCAGTACTCTTTAATGTCAGGATTATAAAGACAACCGTTCCAGATTGAGTCAGGAGATTAAAATGTTACAACTAAATGCAAGGAAGGAATATGGGATTGGACTTTGAGTCAGGAAATGGACATTAGAGGAAACCATATGTAAGATTTGTATAAAATATGTAAATAGTATTTATATAAATGGTAATTTCCCAATACTGGCAATTATATTGTGGTTATATAAAATATTATGATTTTAGGGAATTTGCATGGAAGATAGGTGTTCCTTTACTTTTTTTTTTTTTTTTTTTTTTTTGCGGTACCAGGGATCAAACTCATGACCTTGCACTTGCCAGGCAGGTGCTTAAGCCACTGAGCTAAATCCCCGGCCCTCCTTTACTATTTTTGTAATTCTTTTGTAAATCTGGGATAATTTTTTAAAAAGGCAAAAACAAAAGCCCCAATAAAATATATACACACATACATACACAATATAAGATAAACCCAACTGCAATACAGTAAAAGGAAAACAAAGCACTCCATGGAGTTTCCCACGCTCTCCCTGCAAAGAATTTTTACTTCTTTTTTTTTTGGTGGATACCAGGAATCAAACTTGGGAACTCACATTTGCCAGGCAAGTGCTGTGCCACTGAGCTAAATCCCTGGGCCCAGCAAAGAATTTTTAAAGTTTGCTTATAGGTAATATGTGATACAAAATAAACTTACAAAAGACCAAGCTCTCCAAAAACATATGTGAGCTATTAAAATTAGATGTATAGACATTAAAGCTATATTGCAAATCTACTTAGATTTATTAATACAAGAACTCTCAAAGTTGAAAATACTATAGATTTGTTAATATATTTAAATAGTGTATTTAGACTATGTTTTATAATGGTTCCCATTATCACATTAATCCAAAGTGTTCACAGACATAAATGATCTAGAAACAGATCCAAGGTAAGTATAAATGATTTTTAAAATGGAAGAAGTACAATAACAAACAATATCCTGTCTGCTCAATTTATTTTTTTTCTGATGCAGGAGACAGAACTCAGGGCCTTGTAAATGATAGGTAAGTGCTCTACCACTGAGCTACATCTCCACCCCTGATGAAATATTCTTGAGTGTGTGTGTGTGTGTGTGTATATATGTAACTTTTTTTTTGGTCTTTTTGAGTCAGGGTCTCACTACTCAAGGTAGCCCAGGCTGGTCTCGAACTGAAAAACACCCTCCTGCCTCAGCCTCCCAAGTGTTGGGATTACAGGAGTGTGCCACTACACCTAGCCTTAAAGTATATTTTTAAAAGGGAAATTTTTTTTGGTATCAGGAATTGAACTCAGGACCTTGTGCTTGTCATGCAGGTGTGCATTTATGCTACTGAGCTATACCCCTGGCCCAAGGGGAAAAAAATTTGAACCCCCACAATAGAAGAATAATGTTTATAAAGCCTGTATTTTAGAAATTCTTTCTAAATATTTAAAACTCACAATACTATAAAACTTGAAGTGAACACTTTAGTGAATAGTAAAAAAGTAATTCCACATCCAAGAAATCACAAGCTTTCTGCTTTGGGTTCCCCCTGCCCTCCCAGTTCAACAATATAACAGAATAAAGCAGCCATATTTTCTTTTCTAGGCTCGCTGACACTATTAGTGCCACGTCTGCCCTCCCTGTGGTCTGGTTTTCTGTACTGGCACCTAAGCTGCTTGCATCTGTTACCTGTCTCTAAATAAACTGGACATTTGATTCAAGGTTCATGGCAGATGGTTTTTAAAAATGGCCATAAGACTTTCTCCTATACATCTCTGCAATGGAAATTTGCTTATTCCATTAGGAAATGGAAGACGGTTTTCCTTCCTCTTAAATCTGGGTTCAATCTTCTTTGAAATGCTTTGACTAACTGAATGAATGTACCAGCAGTGACATTATACAACCTCCAAAGTTAAATCTTTAGGGGTCTTGGAGCGGCAATGCTATGAAGAAGTTCATCAGGAAAAACCATGAAAACAAAGTTGTTCTAGTGAGAGCCAGTTCCAACAGCTTCCACCAGCTAAATAGAGACCAGAGTGAAGAAAACGCGGTTAACTATCCAATAGTACGTAGCCAATTCATAGGATCATAAGAAACAACAAATTGTTTTAGACCCAAAACATTCATTTTTTTTAAACACACAAAGATAACTAAAATGATAGCTGGTGCACAAAAGTGGAAGGCTACAGTAACTAAAACAGCACACGCGGTACAGGATTTGAGATCCAGTAGTGGGGAGGCTGTCACTAGAGACTGATAGCAGCATGGGCTGATTGCTCTGCAGGCTGGAGAAAGGGCTGTGTGAAGCAGTGACAGCACCTGTTGGTAAGCACGTGTGTACTTGGGACACTAGAAAACATGCTTAACAAATGTGCATCCAGTGAAACAGGCAGAATGTTGGAACAGTCTGTGAGGGTTATATCAAACCTATTTTGATATAATTATGTATAAGAAATTATGCATAAGTGATAATAGAGGATTTTTAAAAACTTGTTTTGATATAGTTATGTATAAGAAATAATACACATCCCTTTAATACTCTTTATCCCACTTTCAGCAATGGCAAAACTTTGGTGAAACTTTATTACAGTATCACAACTAGAACACCTACAGTGATACGTCAAGGAGGAGACTGTTTCCTTAACAGTAAGTAGTGATGCTGCTCTTCAACAGAGCAAGGACCACTCCACAACTTCCAGCAGCATCATCTGTTAATCTAGTTCACACTGCTACAGTTTTGCTATCTGCAAATATTACACAGCTAAAAACATGCATTGTATAATCTTTTTATTCAACATAACTCATTAGAGATTTGTGGAAACTGCTACATCAATTGTTGGTTCATTTCTATTGCTAATATTCTTCCATGGCATGTATGGCCATATCATCATTTGTTTAATTATTTGCCCACTGAAGGAATATGGGTTATTTCCTATCTTTGGTCATTATTATGGCATTATTTTTCATACTAGCCAAAAATGGAAATAATCCAAACATCTATCAACTGGTGAATGAATAAATACAATTGCGGCACCCTTTTCTGTCCATCCACGCCTTGTGACAAGGTCCATGGGTGGAGAAGAGTGCTTTTCCAGGAAAAGGACACCGCATGTAGGAATTGGGTGCAAGGATCTTGGAATGTTTTGTACTGATAATTGTAATTTGTGTAATTCACATATATATATTTTCGTGTAATGCTCAATATGGAGTCGAGGGTGGAGACTCCAGGGGGGTTGCTGGAGGCCCTCTAGATAACCCCTTTGTGAGGACTGGTTGTGAAATTTTACCTTCTGTGAGTAGTATGAGAGAGTTTATACAGAAGCTTTAAATGGGAGAGCTCATGGAGGAGGATTTGCGGGGTTCCTGAGAGACAAATGCCCTGAGACACTGGACAGGCAGCCAAAGACGGGCAACTAGGACACATATGTTACACCACCGGCCACCTAAGACAGGCACAGGACCTATTGCTGTCCTGCAGGCCCATGACAGGTAAGGCCTGGTTGGGTTCATATGAAGAGTCCTTTACCTAAGACAGGCGCTGTCCTCACAGGGACTGCCATACTCCCATAAGTGATAAGGGAAACAAAGTAGGGAGCGGCACCATAGTCTCACACATCTCTCCCTCCTGCAGGCATCCAGGTGCATCGGCTTACATTTCCCAAGCTAACTATGTAACAAGATTGAGATGTTAATTGATACCTATTGCCCTGAGT
>PVLA01003161.1:53273-102111 GCA_004027455.1 Hydrochoerus hydrochaeris
CTGGCCCTGGGCCTGGGGCGCTTCCTACTTGGGGCTGGGGGTTGCTGCCAAGGTTAGCAAATATATATTCCAGCTTCTAAAAAATAAAGCGGATTCAGATTCACTCACAGACTGGTGTGCAGTGTCTTCTGTCTCTCACTCGCCGACTCCCTGTCCACCTTTGGGAAACCCTAGCCCTGCCACAGCTGGACTCCGGCATACAATGTCATGTATCCATAAAAGGGAATACTATATTACAGTAAAAAGAAATGAATATTATATTACAGTAAAAAGAAATGAATATTATATTGCAGTAAAAAGAAATGTTACAATATGGTTGGACCCTAAGCCATTAAGTGAAAGTACAAGAAGCTAGTAATAAAGGACCCACATGAAATGTTCAGAACAGGCAAATCTACAAAGGCAGAAAGTAGATTAGTGTTTGCCTACCTACAGCTGGGAGAAAATGAGGATTGGCTGCTGTTAAAAAAAAAATGAATGTTTTAGGTCTAAAACAATTTGTTATTTCTTATGATTCTATGAACTTATGATTCTATGAATATATGATTCTATGATAATGTTCTTGATTATGGTGATTACTGTACAAACTCTGAATATATTAAAAGCCACTGAACTGTATGCTTTTAATGGGCAAATTGCACAGTACATGAATTACACCTTCATAAAGCTGTTACGAGAAGCTACTGAATGCCTCGCAGACTTGGATATGGGAACTGTTTTTGTAGCCCCATAGTGGCAGGCTACTCCACAAGAGGGAGTGAATTACTTGTTATTATGTCATAATTTCTTCCAGATCAATCTTTTATTATTTATAGGCTAGGGATGTTAAAAACAATATTTTGAAAATTTACTTATAAGGCAAGTCTTTCCAAATTTAAAATCTTGGCAGTTTAACAGCCTTTTTAGTACAGGCAGAGATGGCTATATTTTCAAGTACCAGGCCTGTTGTTCAACACTTAAAACAATCAGAGATGTGTCAAGACTTCAAAGTAGCATATTTGATTAAAACAGTAACAGAAATAATTAATGCTGGTTTACAGTTACAGTTTTTCTTTGTGAAAGTTTCTAGAAAATTATGAAGGTTTTTAAAGTTCCGGAAAATAATCTGGAACCTATGACAGGCCACATCCTCTCAGAACAGCCAGTGAAATTTTATCCAAGTCCTAAAAGACATAAGCTATTTTCAATGCTAATCATAATTTTATATACAATTGACATGGAAATTGATGGAACTGGAAAACTGAACTAGTCATTGTGGTGGTTTATGTCAGTGCCCCACCCCCAAGCCTTCTGCAATCAGGGACACAGCCAAACCTAGCATCTGTGATTGGTTTCTTGTGTAGTGCTCAGATTGGTGGTGTGAGTACTACCCCCACCCAGGGATAGAGCCAGCACACAATGTAATGGTGGGGAAGAAGGTGTGTGCTCCTCTTTCGCTGTTTGGCTTGCTGTTGGCAGCCACTGGCTCCGCCATGCCACCCTGAGGCTTGGAGCCAAGTGAATATGGACTGAAACAACCAACCTGTAAGAAATAAACCTTCCCTTCCCTAACTCTGGGCATTGGATATTCTGTCTCAACAACAAGAGAGAAAAGTAACTAAGACAGTCATAAATAAACGTAGGAAGAAAATGGAAACAAACCTGGCTTGAGTAACATAACTGGCACTCTTAAGTGGAGATACAATTATCCCACAAAGCACTAGAATCTTATTGGTGTAATTGCTACTAAATTTTAAGCTAGCTCTCTTGCAATATGCCATATTCAAGGGTTACATTTTACACATGAAACTACTCAGAGTTGGTGCATGAGTTTTATAAAGGTACAACAAGTCAAAATAATGACATTTATTAGTACTAACAGGTCATTTTTGGATTGGCCCATAGTAAAAATTTATCCCTTTCTAGAAATACAAGATATAAGCCCATTGCATCATATTTGTGTTGAACAAACGCTACTGACTGAGACGAATAAGACTATAAGGGGGAAAATTCTAGTGTTGTGAAAAGACTTAATCTGTCTGGTATGAATAAACAGATATATAAGTAGTTGTATAATGATGGTTTGACCTAAAAACCAAAAAGACATGTTTTTAAGTAACTAAATTATTAAAGATTAAAAAGTACCTAGTAACATTTTGCCAATATATCAGATCTGTCTTTTCACTTCAAACTCCTTAAAGGCCTTAAAGCACAAATTAGCAAAAAACCGGTTTGGTTACAAATGTCTTAATAAAGAGATGTATCCGAGATCAACACTAACACCATCGGGGTCAGTTGCAGTTCTCCTAGTCCAAACCTTTGTCCACCATACTTTTTCCTCATACCCTTTACTTTATGAGTGTGTTCTTTCTACCAGCATTTAGACCTGAATTAGCTACATATGGAGCAGTATTAAGAGGTGTGGACATCATGATGCTTAGCAACAATAAATGGTATCATAAAATATCCTAGGCAATTCTACACAATTTTGGGCCTTTATATGAAACAAACTTTGGAAAAAGATTATGTTAGGATATAAAAAGTACAATATATCAACAAAATGAATGGTTATAGAAATTGGTCTAACTTGGATACAAAATACAAATGTGTGTATACATGTATTTCTAAACTACAAATCAGCAATAATCATTACTCATACATACCATCCAGGTACAATGTTCTACACATAATATGTAGAATATTATCTCATTTAGTATTTCTTACATCTTCATGAAGAGGTAACCAATACTCCTACATCACAGATAAGGAAACTAAGATTTAAAACTTTGCCTTAGATTAACAACTGTTCTTTGCCAAATGAGGGATTACTCATAGTTAGGGTTCATAACTCCAACACCAGGGGAGGAGTTAGCCAAATAAAGATGGAATAGTTTCAAGGACTTTAATTTCCTAGAGGTATTATCAGCTATTATTTGATTACCTTGTAGGTGGCCTGGAAAATATTAAAGTACAAAGGGTTAATATTCTTGAAATTGCAATAAAATTCTACAAAATCGTGTACAACTGTCAAACTGGTGTAAATGTAGCAGCTTAACTCTGGCTTCCTGCCAGAATCTACAAATGGATTCAAGTCATTCTTTCATTTCTAAAATCCTTTTTCACTTGTTTAAAATGACTTTGTTCGAGCATCTTTGAAACTAAATTCAACGAATCTACAGTTACTCAATAAAGGAAAGGTAGGATTGGTAGCCAGGCCTGGTGGCACACACCTATAATCCCAGTGCTCCGAGGCTGATGAAGGACGACTGCTGAGAGTTCAGGGCCAGCCTGAACTATGTAACAAAACTCTGTCTGGGGTGGGATCAAAACAAAACAAAACAGACAGCTGGTGTGAGCCTCTATTTAAAATTCAACTTAAAAGTGTGTGTGTGTGTGTGTGTGTGTGTATGTGTGCATGTGTGTGTGCGTGTGGGTGTGGAGGGGGCACAATACTAGAAAACGAGTAATAGTAACAACCCATCATGCTACTAAATATCCCAGTGATAGTGACAACAACCCATCATGTTACTAAGTAAACCATACTTGGCAAAAGCATTCATAAAATGGTCAGCTAGCAGGCACAGCAAAGGAAGTGTTTCAGTTTTAAATTTTGTTAGAAAAAAAAAAAAAAAGATGGCTGGATATGGTGGCACAGGCCTATAATCCCATTACTCTGGGGCCCTGAAGCAGGAGGGCTGTAAATTTGAGGCCAGCCTGGGTGACTTAGGAAGACAAAGACAAAAAGGAAGGAAAGAAAAGAGAGAAAGAGAGGGAGAGAGAGAAAGAAAAAGAAAGGAAGGAAGGAGGGAGGGAAGGAAGAAAAAAGGGGGCAGGGTGAGGGAGGAAAAGGTAATTAAGATAAACTATTTTAACAAACATGAAAAGTTTCCTGTGATCCTGAGATTGTAAGGCAAACAAACTCAATCATTACCTTTTAACTTGTTCTCAATATAAATAACCAAGAAAAGTAAATATGGAGCTGATTCTCTCTATATGTGTGTGTTATTCATATATATTTATAACTAGATATAATCATATGTATATACATAGTATAAAATGATGAATAAAACAATCATCCATAGAAAGTCAATCCCTGAAGTATCTTATAGAACCTAAAAACACATGCCTTTACTACCTGTTTCTACAAACTATGATGAACATTCTATCCATAACCCTCAGTCATTGTTTGTTTTCAATACTGAGGTTCTGGAAATGGTTGAGGGAAAAAAAGAAAGAAAGATTTTCTTCTCCAAGAAAAAGCTGACAGAGTCTAGAGAACTGATTACTTAATGTGCCTCTCAGACATTTTGTTTCTGTTACTGAGTCCCCTGGTATCAGTGAAATTTAAAAAACTGAGATCCAGGAAACTATCCAGAACTTGACACCTCATGATAAATGAGATGTTTAAAAGAAGAAGAACCGCTAGATAGTATGAGGTTTAAAGAAAGAGTCATTGCTCTCAATTTCTAGAGATACCTTAAATCTCTGGTTCATTCCCACTCGGTAGTATGGGCTGGGGAGGAATTTAAAGGGAATATTAGCTCTCACACACTTTGAACTTGCACTTCTCTACTGGTGCAGCACTGAGCTTCTGATTGAAAGCCCTTGCTTTCTGACATTTTCTTAAGTCATATTTTGATTCAAATTTACTGTTACCTATTCTATAATAACTGCTCTAAAAATCTCAGTAAACTTATTCCAAAGTGAGTATCAGAATACAAGTAATATAGAAAACCTAACTCCCCCAAATTCCAATCTTGCATGCATTTCTTGACATTAAATTTTTCATTGGAGAATGTAGTTCAGTCTTAAGAAATGTACAACAATCGTACAAGTACATTATTAAAATGATTGAGTTTATAAAATAAAACATTTACCCAAAAGGCTAGTCTGCAAATTGGTATTTTTAATAGTAGTTTATGACACATAATGAATACATTATCATGGGGAATAGGTACATATTAGAACACTGATGTGTTTTTATGGACCTTCCTTCTCGGTTCATTCCCAGTGTGGTCACTGTGACCAATGGGAGTGTGCAGGGCTGGAAGGACACCAAGCAGAGATAAGAACTCCTTATTTTAAAAGTGGGAGTGGGTGCAAAAATGCTAAACCGCGCAGGATATGAATGACTAAGCCCCAAGAGTTCACTTTGATGTAATATTCTGGATAAAGATTTTTTGGCTTTCAGTGCTATAATTTATAATAGGGCTGTAAAGTCAACCCAAAAGCTACATGCTGTTATTGCAAAGAAGGAGGGGTTCTTACCTTCATATTTTAGATGTGAGAGGGTTTCAAGGTAATCCAACTTTATCTGTTTACTTTCTGGAAATGTTAATATTGAACCAAAAAAAAAATAGGCAACTTAGCACAAGAAATGGTATCTGAAAATTACTTTCCAAGGTACTTTTTAGTTATAATGTCACTTTAGAAATCTAATAATTTTATGTGGATGTCCACAAAAAGATGTTTATTAACCTCAGAAATTTGTTACTTTTTTCTTTTTTTAAAAAAATTTTATTTAAAGGGGGGGAAGCAAAACAGAAAAAAAAAAGGGCAGAAACAATACAGAATTAAAAAAAAAAAGAAATCACTATTTGATACATTACATATTGTCCTCTTGGATATAGTTGTCCAAGTTACAAAATTAAAGCATACAAAGTGGACATTCAAACAGTGAGGCTGCAAACAGTTCTGGTTCACCGATTCAACAAAAACTTAGTAACATGGTTATCAATCCTACACACTGAAGCATACATACAGTTATCTCTTTTAGAGCACTTTCTTTTCCTCCTCTTGTTTTTTTTAAAACATTTTTTTTTTATTTAAAGAAAAAATTTTGAAACAGAAAGAGGGTAGAAAAAATACAAAATCTCAAAAACAAAACAAAGCAAAAACAAAAACCAAAAATAGTAACCAGTAAAAAATCACTAGTTGATAATTACATACTTTCCTCTTAGATACAGTTGTTTAAGTTACAAAAGTAAAGTCCACAAAGTGGACATCCAAACAGTGAGACTGCAGTCAGTTTTGCTCATCCATCCAACTAAAACTTTAGCTACATGGACTATTTTTTTTTCTAAATTGGCTTTTACTAATGAATTTTCCTTTAAATCTAACTTTGACATGATGTTATATACAGACAGTCCCTTACTTAGCATGGCTAGACTTAAAATTTTTAAAATTTTACAATGGTGTTCAGTAGTTCAGGTTTACCACGTGTATTTTCTCCATTTTAAACTGAAGAGCATCTGTACTAGGTAGGGTTAAATAGTGTTTCCCCTGCAAGATTCATGTCCCTAGAACCTCAGAATATGACCTTATTTGAAAACAGTATTTGTACATCAAATTGAAATGTGGTCATACTGGATTACTGTGGATCCTAAATCAAGTGCTAGTATCCCTAAAAGATAGGGGAGAGAGCTTTGGCCACAGGGAAGACACAGGTGATGACAGAAGCAGAGACAGAGCTGGTAAAGCTGCAAGCCCAGGAACACCACAGATTGCCTGCAACCTCTGGAAGCAACGAGAGATGGCATAGTTTTCTCCTGGAAGGACCAACCTATGGACATACTAATTTTGGACTTCTGGACTCCTGAAGTATAAAAGAATAAATCTGTGTTGTTTTGGGTTAGTTTGTAGAACTTTGTTATGGCAATCTTAGGAAACTATATTGTTTCACTGGATTTTTCCATCTTGGTATTTTAGGAAACATTTTACTATTATAACACTGTCATAGATAGCACACTTTTGCAGTAAAACTAAGTTCCTTAGAGGAAAAATCATAATAGTAATCATCTGATGTTCGACTTTCACTTTAATCAGTAAGAGAGACAAAGTGTTGCTGAGCCACTGGTCCCTGAGCCCTCCACTCACTTAGGTGCCTAAACCCTTTCCCTTCTCTGCTGAGTAATGCCACATGCTTTCACAGCTGAAGTTCTACGCCTGAACCCTATTTCTAAGGTTTCAGTCTCAGACTTACCAGCTGTCATTGTTCCTTGAGGTCACCTGAAGGCTCACACATTGGTTTATGGTCACTGGATCTCTGATGCCATGCAGACTTCTCTGGTACTGCTCCTCTATGTGGACTTCCGGCAATTATCACCTCTGTCCAAAATACCCTGTCTTTGCTCTGCTACATGCCAGGCTCTGACAGCTACTGTAGAACACACCACATACTGACTGTTCACACACCTGAGCTTTATTTATTTGGTAGCCTGTTGTGGGCAATCTTTCCTGTTCTCAAGAACTCCAAATTTTTGTTTAGATAGCCCAAAGCCATTAAAGACACCATCCTTAATATCTTAGTTTGTCTGTGTGTGTGTTTTACTAAATTACATTAGAAAAAATGTTTCTATGTGGTGAGGGGGAAAATTATAAGTAACAACATTTCTTAAGTTTATACTTTTATCTAACATTGTCTTAAAGATGTAGCATTTTAAACTCACTTATTCCTCACAATAACCTTGTAAAAGTAGGTGCTAGCATCTCAATTTACAGATGAGGAAACAAATGAAGTTACTTGTCCAAGATCACACTCATCCAAGAACTGTGTGTAGAACTGAGGTATAAATTCAAGCAGCCTGGTTCAGCAACCTGAGTTCTTACTTACCCACTACAATATTGCATCTCTAAAGTCCTCACGCCTTGATGATATTCCACATAGTCAAACTCAAACATGTTAAGATTCTTTACTAGATCTAACCCCTCCTGTACCCTAGCTTCAAATCTAAATTTCCACCTCTGCTGTGAACTCTTCCACAAAACACACATAGATTGGATCTTCTTAAAATGTAGTTTGCCTGAACATAGAAGCACAAAACCTAGGGTTTGACACACAGTAACTAGACTACCAATTAAAATATTCCCATTGTCATTCACCAAATGTAATCTAAACTACAAGGACAACTGTGAACCTTAAAAGGGTAGAGGGTCCTGCTATCTAGATTATATACACCCCATTATATCACCCGGAACCATGGAGGACATTAACTGCAGTACAAGCTTATCTATTCTTTTACAGAGATCTAGGCTGTGTTCCAAGAATAAATTAAAAGCTTTTGTGTGATGGTATGAACAGCTATTTTGAAGAAAACAAGATATTATGGCAGCCATTGCTGATTTAATATCATCTTGCTCTGAAGTCCTACCATGCTTTTGTTCTTCTATTACCATCAGTTCTATCATGTTGTGTCTTACTGGATTTTAATATGTGTGATAGTATAAACAAATTGTTTATGGAAAATGAGATATTATAGTAGCCATTGTTCATTTTCTGTTATTTGGTTCAGAATGCCCTGTAATACTTTCATTCTCTTGAATGGTTTTATACTATTTTGTTATGTTTGATATTATTGTGTGTGAAGCTATGCTCAACTATTTCAAAGAAAGAGACATGATGGTAGCTACTGTTAATATCTAGTTGTCTTGTTGTGAAGTGCCGTATTGTTCTGTTCTGATCTGCTTTGTTCTGTCCTCTTTTTATTCTCTTTAAAGTAAAATTTTAAAAAAAGAAAAGCTTTGAAAAGAAGAACACTGATGACATGAATAAAAACTCTGAAAACATATGCATACAATTTGGTATTTTATGACATGAATTCACACAAGAAAAACAGGACTGAGATTCTTTTTCTGACATAAATTGAGGACATAGTGAGGACACTAGAGACAATGAGATGCTAAAATAACAACTAGGATATGATGGTGCCTGCCTGTAATTTCAGCATTTGGGAGGCTGAGGCAGGAGGACTGCTTGGAGTTTGAGGCCAGCCTGAGCTACGTAGTAAGTTCAAGGCCATCTTGAATTAGAGAGAAATGCTGTCTGAAAAAAAGTAGTAACAACAACAAAAAAAGACAAGTATCCAAATTTCCAGTCCATGGCTGGGAACTTAACTCTTACTAGATGATCCAAAAGTCTAATATCAAATTCAAGGGTAAAGAAAAACCATTACACTAATTCATTATTTAACTTATGGAGGAAAGTTTGTCTTAAAAAAAAAAAAAACCGGAAATGCAGATTCTAAAAGGATGAAGGCAGGCTAGGATAAAGCCCAAGTGGAAAACTCTAGCCTAACATATATGACAAGGCCCTGGGTTCAATCCTAAACACCACCAAAAAATGAAGGATTTAACTTCCATATCTTTGTGAGGATAAGAAACAAAACAACATGCAACTAATTCTTCCAAGAAATAATAATTAAATGAGAACCAAAAGAGAAGTAGAATTCTTGGAATTTAAAGGTTCAATGTAAGTATTATATCCTGTTCTATCCTGTCATTTTTCCATATGAAGAAACAGATTCCTAAGAATGTAATTTCCCTCACTTTACCTTTTTTTGGGTGGGGGAGGAGGGTTAAGAGGAAAAAAAAGACACAGAAAAGAAAAAGAAAAAAGCAAAAGAGACAACAACAAACCCAAACAATAACAGTACAGGTTTTCAAAACAAGATGAGAGAAATTTAACAATGGTTGTAATATTGTAACCTTCAATAGGGTTGTTTAAATTACCAGATACAGACGTGTAAAATTGATCTACTCATAGCATTAGTAGTACAATTTAGCTATCTTACATGTATGTGTGGGTATGTGTGCATATGTATGTACATATATACATACATACGTACATATATGTATATATATGCCTTTTTCCTTTCCCCTTCCTTCTTTCCTCCTTTCCCCTATACTGGTTACTCTTCCTCTTTGAGCAGTTTCTTACCCTTACATAATATTTATTGTAAATTTTGGATGGTTTGCTCTTTCAGTTTCTTACACTAGGGAGACAATATGGTATTTACTTATATGAGTTAAGATTTATTTCACTTATGAGTATGGTCTCAAGTCACATCCATTTACTTACAAAAGCCTTGATGCAATCTTTGTAGCTGAGTAGTACTCCACTGTATAACAATACATCTTTTTTTTATCCAGCCCTTGATCAATGGGCACTTGGGATGTTTCCAAGATTTGGCTATTATGAATTGTGTTGCTATGAACATGGGTACACATACATCACTGAGGTATGATGTTTTCAGTTCTTCTGGGAAAATGCTCAGAAGTGGGATAGCTGGGTCAAATGAAATCTCTAATCCCAACTTTTTGAGGAACCTCCACAGATTTCCACAGTGGTTGCACCAGCCTACACTCCCATTAACAGCAAAGAGTTCCTTTTTCCCTGAGCCCCTTTAAAATTTATTATTGGTTGATTTCTTGATCTTGGCCATTCCTTCTGGAGATGGAATTTCAGTGTTACTTTAATTTGCATTTCTCAAATGGCCAATGACGCTGTCTCAGTTACTTTCCTCTCATTGTTGAGATAAAATACCTGATGCCCAAAATGAAGGAAGGAAAATTTTATTTCTTAAAGTTTTTGGAGGTTTCAATCCATACTCTTTTGGTGAAATGTTTGTGCTCTTCTATGTAGAGTATCACGTAATCTGCAAATAGTGATAATTTAGCTTCTTCCTTTCCTATTCTTATTTCTTTTCTCTTTCTTGTCTAATTGCTCTGGCTAATGTTTCCAGAACTGTACTCACTAGAAATGATGATAATGGACATCCTTGTCTTGTTCTTCATTTTAGATAGAAAGTTTTCAGTTTTTGTCCATTTAGTAAATGTCGGCATATGGAAACCCAGTTTCTCCAGCACCACTTATTAAAGAGGCTATCTTTCTTCCAGTGAACATGTTTGGCCCCTTTGTTAAAAATGAGGTGGCTGAGTGTGTTTATAACTGTGCCTGTATCTTTTAATCTATTCCATTGATCTTCAGGTCTGGTTTATTCCAGTATCATGCTGATTTTATCACAGTAGCTTCGTAGCATAATTTCAAGTTGGTGAATATGATGCCTCCTGACTTGCCTTTGTTCCCCAGAATTCCTTTGCTATTCTAGGTCTCTTCTGTTTCCAAATGAATTTTAGGAATGTTTTCTCTAGATCTGTGAGGTACACAGCAAATGGTATTTTGATCGGAATTGCATTAAATCTGTGTAATAATTTTGGGAGAATGGCCATTTTCACAATGTTTGTTCTTCCTACCCATGCACAGGGAATGCTTTTTCATTTTCTGAAATCCTCTTCAATTTCCCTTTTCAGAGTAATTAATATTCAATGTATAGATCTTTTACTTCCTTTGTTAGATTAAGCCCCAAGTATTTCATTTTTTTGAAGAGTGTGGTTCTTCTTATTTCTCTCAGCGAGTTTGTTGTTTGTGTACAGGAATGGTACTGATTTGTGAGTGTTGATGTTATTATATCCAGCCACATTACTGAATTTGGTTATTACATCTAGAAGTCTTTCAATGGAGTTTTGGGGTCTTCTATGTAGAGTATCATATAATCTGTGAATAAGGATAATTCAACTTCTTCTTTTCCTATCCTTATTCCTTTTATCTCTCTCTTGTTTAATTGCTCTGGCTAGTACTTCCAGAACTATATTGAACAGGAGTGGTGATAATGTCTTGCTGATTTTAGGTTGAAAGTTTTCAGTTTTTGTCCATTTAGTAAGATGTTGGCTGTTGGTTTACCATCTATGGCTTTTATCAGATTGAGGTAGAGATCATCCATTCTGATTTTCTGTGTTTTCTTAGTTTCAACTACATTAATTTCTGCTCTGATCTTTGTAATTGCCTTCCTTCTTTGGGCTTTACTTGTTCTTTTTCTACACGTTTGAGGTGCAGCATCAGGTTGTTTGTGTTTGTTCCATTTTCCTGATGAGGGAGTTTACTGCTATAAACTTCCATCTGAGGACTGTTTTCATTGTGTTCCAAAGGTTCTGCTAAATTTTATTTCATTTTTGTTTGATTATGGATATTTTAAAATTTCTTCTGTGACCCACTGGTTGTTTCGGAGAGTGTTATTTAATTTCCATGTGTTTATGGGGTTCTTGTGGGTCTTTTGTCATTAATTTCCAATTTTATTGCACTATGGTCAGATAATATGTGTGGAATTATTTTGATTTCTTTGCATTTACTTAAGCATGTTTTGTGGGCCAGTACAGGATCTATTTTAGAGAATGACCCATGTGCAGCTGTGAAGAATGTTTATTCTGATGTTGGTGGGTGGAACATTTGTTACACATCTACTAGGTCCATTTGTTCACAAGTTTGATTCAGTTCTGTTATTTCTTTGCTGATTTCTTGTTTGGTTGATTAGTTTCTTTGTGACAATGGGGTGTTAAAGTCTCCTGTTATAACTATTATTGCTTATCTAATTTTTTATGTCTATTAAGATTTGTCTTACATAGCTGGGTGCTCCCATATTTGGCGCAGATATATTTATTATTGTAATCGCTTCCTCTTCAAATTTTCCACTAACAAGTATGTAGGGACCTTCTTGATCTCTTTTGATCATTCTGGGTTTGAAGTTCATATTGTCTGCAAACAGAATAGCTACCCCTGTTTTCTGGGTTCCTGAATCATGGAGCATTGTTTTCTTTTGACTTTTAGTGTATAAATTTCCTTTTGAGTTAAATGTGTTTCTTGTAAATAGCATATTGTTGGATTTTGTTTCTTAATCTATTCTGCCAGTCTGTTTCTTTTTATTGGTGAGTTGAGACCATTTACATTGATGGATATAACTGATATGTACTGACTTACCCTGTCATTTTGCTTTTTGTTGTGGAAGTATCTTATTTCTCCATCAATTTTCAAAGATAGTTTTGCAGAGTACATAAATCTGGGTTGAAAGCTGTTTTCTTTTAAGACTTGAAATACCTCACTCCAAGCTCTTTTTGACTTGAAGGTTTGTGTTGACAAGTCTGCTGTGATTCTGATAGGCTTTCCTTCACAGGTGATCTGTTTCTTTCCTTTGAAAGCTTTTAGTATTCTGTTCTTGTGCTGAATTTCTGATATCCTAACTATTATGTCTGGGTGAAGATTTATTTTGTTTATGACTAATTGGGGTTCTATATGTCTCACTTATCTGTATATCAGATTCTTTTCCCATGTTTGGAATATTTTCTATTATTTCTGTAAGGAGTCTTTATATGTCATTTGTGTTGATCCCTGCTTTTTTGTTGACACCTATCAATCTTATATCATTTCTGTTTGCATCATCTTGTAGCTGTTGGAATTATTGTTTCTTGGTTTCTTGATATTTTTAAGAGATCTATTCTTTCTTGATCATAGCTTCCATCCTGTCTTCAAGGTCTGAAAGTCTATCTTCAGCTTCATTCAAGTGGTTTTGCTAGCTTTCAATCCTCCAATATCCCCATGACTATCCAGGGTGTACCCCCAAACTATGACACTAGAGCCTTGTGCTCTGTGACCTGTGAGGCTGACCAGGCATTCCCCTGATGCATTGCACTGCGTTGCAGTGGGATGCTGGGCTGAGCAGAGCTTGGATCCTTCATGTAACTAGCAAGGATACACCCCCAGAGTGTGTTGTCAGGGCCTTGTTCCTGGCTGGGTGGCATTCAGAGCCTCTGGACAGCATGGCTAGCCTGGATGCACCTATGGAGTATGGTGCCAGGGGCTTACTCCTGGCTGAACAGAGTTCAGAATCTCTGGGACCCGCCTGGCTAGCTGGGATACAACTCTGAACTATGGTGATGGGATCTTGTGCTCTGATGGGTGGAACTCAAATCCTCCACAACCTGTTGGCCAGGCTGGTCGCTCCCAGATGGGCAGCTCTGGGGCTCTGGGCTGGGCAGGGTTCAGTACCTCTATGATCTGTGAGGCTAATCAGGCATTCCCCTGATGGATTGCGCTGGGATGCTGGCCTGGGTAGAGCTTGGATCCTCTGTGCAGCTAGCTGGGACACACTGCCGGAGTGTGGTGCTGCAGGAGCCTTGGGCTTGGATGGGAAGAGTTCAGAGCCTCTGGACTGCATGGTTAGCATAGACATAGCCCTGGAGTATGGCGCCAGGGCCCTTTTTCTGGCTTTTTTGAAACGGTCTTGCTATGTAGTTCAAGCTGGCCTTGAACTCACTACTGTAGCCCAGGCTGGCCTCACACTCACAGTGATTCACCTGCCTCAGCCTCTCAAGTGTTGGGATTACCGTGTGCATCACCATACACAGCCCCTCATTTTATCTTAATACCTTTCATATTAACAAAATACACAGAATACAGGTAGAATGTAGAACATATGATCTGCCAAAAAAAGATCTAAACATAAACTTAAAATCTATTAAAGGCATAAGAAAAAAATCAGAAGTTACTATACAGTAAATAAAATGTTAACTTCCTTGAGAAAAGAGTCATATTGTCTCAAACTTCTGTTTTTGACTTCAAGGCTCCCCTCCCCCACTTTGGTACCAGGGATTGAACTCAAGACCTTGCACTTGCCAGGCAGGCGCTTGTGCTGCTTAGCTTAACTCCTAGCCCCTTTAAGGGGTTTTTAGGTTTGCATTAAAGGTTAACACATAAAACAGATTTTGGGGAGATGTTACTTTCATAAGAATTAAAGCAATTTGTAACTTTTTTTTAAATAATGAGAATGCTTTTCTTTCAAGCTTTCATGGTAATTCACTAGAGAATAAACTTTATGACTCACCTTTTTATGTCCACTTACATATGCCTGAAGGGACCACTTAAACTACTTGCTATATTTTAAATTCAGGAGTGAAGTAGAATTCTTGTTTTTCTGAGGCTCACAAAGACTAGACTCAGAGCTTAGTTCTAGAGTGCCTATTTAGATGGATTTGAAGTCTACATCAAATACTTTATTGTCAAATAAAAAGCCATCTTCATGGAACTTAGTAAATTAAGTAGCTCTCCAGAGTTTGGTAAATATTGTGTGTCTACTCTTGACCTTTATTGTCAAGGAACTAGCTCCATCATGATGTCAAGGGCTGGAAAATGTTATTTTAAGCATCTAAAAAGTAGTCCAGTACAAGAAGACTGCCATGAGTTCAAGGCTAACCTGGGGTACATAAGGGAGTTCAAGGCCAGGAGTGCTACACAGCAAGACCCTATCAAAAACAAAACAAAACAAAACGGTATTCATGGCTTGATTAAAGGTACTCAATGTGGCTGAGGTAATGAATATTGTGTGACTTGCATCTGAAATGTCTTAAGGAGATCACAAAGAAGTGTAAAGGTATAAAAAAAGCAATTTTAAAAAAATATATACTTATTGCTATGTTCTGAGACTGGACACAAATAATGATACAGAAATATTACTTTCACAAAACTAATTCCAACCTAATCCAACCCATTATTCAGCCAACCAGCACAGTATAAAGAAATATAAGGCTCAGGTCTTATATTTCTACTTTTAAATATCTTCTAGTTTTATCATGGAGATGAGAAAAACATATGGAAAAGTTAACTGCAGTATAGAAAAAAACAATTTAAGACAGTTGTCAAAGGAAAGATAGCTTATAATATATTTCACAGCTTTTAAGGATTGTTGGTAAAAAGAATTTTGTATCAAGGTAGCAAAAGATTTTAGTGAAGAGGTTAAGATCTGAAATGTTCACATAGAAAATAAGGTTTGATTAGATGACTTCTATGTATCCTTCTTGATTTTATACTTGCTTGCTCTTATACTTTTACTAAATTATACTTTAATAACTTGATATTACCTATCATTTGAGTGGAATTTTCTTCTAATTTTTTCCCATGAAAAATTTTAAAAAGTTGCCAGCCCGAAATAAACTTTAATGTTCAAACATATTTTAAATATAAATGCCAAAAGCAGTATATTATACTTCATAAGAGGGTCTGAAATTTTAAAGGAAAATCTAGATTTAACGCTTTTAAAGGAAAACATAGATTTGAGGCTTTTAAAAAAAATTGTATTTAAAGGGGGGGGGAAGCAAAACAGAAAAAAGGGTAGAAGCAATACAGAATTTCAAAAGAAAAACAGAAATCACTATTTGATACATTACATATTATCTTCTTGGATATAGTTGTTCAAGTTACAAAATTAAAGCATACAAAGTGGCTATTCAGTGAGGCTGCAAACAGTTCTGTTCACCGATCCAACAAAAACTTAGTAACATGGTTATCAATCCTACACACTTAAGTATACATACAGTTATCTCTTTTAGAGCACTTTCTTTTCCTTTTTTTAAAAAAGAATTTATTTAAAGAAAAAATTTTGAAATAGAAAGAGTGTAGAAACAATACAAAAATCTCAAAAACAAAACAAAACAAAAAACAAAAATAGTAACCAGTAAAAAATCACTAGTTGATAATTTCATACTTTCCTCTTAGATGCAGTTGTTCAAGTTACAAAAGTAAAGTCCACAAAGTGGACATCCAAACAGTGAGACTGCAGTCAGTTTTGCTCATCCCTCCAACTAAAACTTTAGCAACATGGTTATTAATTCCACACACTCAAACATACATGCAGTTATATCCTTTAGAATATTCTCTTCCTTTTTTTTCTTTACAATAACTATAATCCATTCTTGTAAACTACTTAGAAGTTCTACACATGTATAAGTCTCTACACATATACCTACTGCCTTTCTGTATTAGAGGGAGAAACAAATCAAAACAAGTCAGCAATACAAATTCCTAGAGAAACACAAAATGAAAAGAACATACAAAAACACAACACTAGGTGATCTACGGTAGTCACTATGATGTCTCTGGCTATTTTCAATAAAACTGTCTATATCATCAAATATAAACTTAGCATTGCTTTACACTATTAATAAAATCTAAACATTGGAGACATTATAGGACTTCAAAGGCAGTTAACAATCAAACCAGAATGGGTATCCTATTGAATCCTGTCATCTTCAGAGTGGTTGCCCCTACTCTCAGACTCAACACCCTCAAGCATACCAGATTCAAATATAATCAGTCAAGATAAAACAGTGATATAACCAATCTTCTCTGTCTTATCTCTGCCATGCTATATTTCTGTTGTTATTTGTTTACTTTTCTCCTTCATTCCACTGTCTACCCCTTTCTTTGAGGCCTTTCTGCCATTATCCCTGGAACCCTGGTGATTTTCTTCTCTCTCTCTAGAATGTCCTTCAGTATTCTTTGCAGGGTTAGATTGGTGGTCACAAACTTCTCCAGTTCCTCTTTGTCATGGAAATATCTTGTCTCTCCATTAATTTTGAGAGACAGTTTTGCAGGGTACATCATTCTGGGTTGGAGGTTATTTTCTTTCAGGGCTTGGAAGATTTCACTCCAAGCTCTTCTTGATTTGATGGTTTGCATTGAGAAGTCTGCTGTGATTTTGATGAGTTTTCCTTTATAGGTAATCTGTTTATTTTCTCTGACCACTTTTAATATTCTGTTCTTGTGATGGATTTCTGGGATCCCGATTATTATATGTCTGGGTGTAGATCTGTTTGGGTTGTAGCTGGCTGGAGTTCTATATGCCTCATTTATCTGAACTTCACTTCTGTTACCTATGTTTGGCAAGTTTTCCTTAATTATTTCTGTGAATAGACTTTTTATTTCATTTGTATTTGTTGCTGCATCTTCATTCACATATGTTATTCTTAGGTTATAAATCCTCTTGTCATCTTCTAGCCTTTGTATTGTTGCTTCTTGGTTCCTTGTTATTTTTAAGAGATCCTTCCTTTCACAATCATACTTTGCAAATCTATCTTCAAGTTTTGAAAGTTTGTCTTTAGTTTCTGTTAAAAAGGTTTTGCCAGGTTTCAATGGAGTTTTTAATTTCCTAATATTCTCTTTGGGTCTGTTTCATATATTCTAGGTTTTGTTTATATTCTTCATCAAAGGCTTCTCTCCTTTCTCTGGGTTCCTCTATTCTTTCATTTGTGTCTACTTGAGGATTACCCAGGACTTCTTTTATTAGTCTTCTTATATCTTGCCTCACCTGAGTTAGAATTTCAGATTTAAATTCGACGATGAGGTCACGGATGTATTTCTTTATTTCTGATGAGGCTGTCTCTG
Organism: Hydrochoerus hydrochaeris; assembly: GCA_004027455.1. Taxonomy (NCBI): domain Eukaryota; kingdom Metazoa; phylum Chordata; class Mammalia; order Rodentia; family Hydrochaeridae; genus Hydrochoerus; species Hydrochoerus hydrochaeris. The sequence continues at coordinate 71,077 of PVLA01003161.1, forward strand.
ACATTACAGGTTTGCTGCTCTCAACCTCCTCTGCATTTACCTCTGTTGGACTCACTTTCCCTGGTTCCACAGTTGGGAACCTTTTGCTCTTTCTCTGTCTTGTCATGTTTTCGTCCCTCTTCAGATGGGTGGGTGGTGGAGGTCTCTGGGCCTTTCCTATTGCTTACAGTTTTTCTGCAGCGCACTTACTAGGGAAGTACCACCCCCAGTCCGCTGCAGATCTGCGAGTTGCATGCTGAGTGCTGGCTCCTCCCACTATGCCAGTCAACCAGTTTATGCTTCAACAAGTTTGTGTGTTCCCTGGGGATGCCACTGGCCCAGAAAAGCCTTGTCCCTGGCTATTGGGTTTCAACCATGGGCGTGGCTCTGCCCAAGCAGATCCAACCAATCTGCTTTGGACTAGGAGTCATCAGTGGATGCTGCCTTGGGTTTTGATTCAAGCCGGCCCTGCCCAACTCCAAAATGTCACCCAGCCAGTCCTCCCGGTTTGGGGAATCCAGTTCCCATCACTCACCAAAGTTCATGCAGCTCTGCAGCTCAACTGGCTGTTTTCCACTCCCTGTCTGAGCCCCTCCTCCAGCCAAGGGTCTGGAGCTCACCAACCCCCACTCTTGGCAGGGCCGCGATCTCAGCTCGATCATGAGTCACCTGACTTTAAGACGTGCCAGTACAGCGATCGGGGCTTGCCCAGCTCCAGCCTTCTGTCTATGCTTATTTTTCTTCTTTCTTTTTTTCTTTTTCCTCAGTTTCTTCCTGGGTCATGAGAATTCCTCTCCTTTTGTCTGGCTTTCTCCATGTTGCCAGATTCCAGCTTCTGAGTTGTTTTTATTTTTTTTCCTCAGAGAGGCTCTCTTATCGTGCTGCCACTCAGTCGGCCATCTTGCAATCCCTGATTTGAGGCTTTTTTACACTAGTCTCATGGTTTGGTTCCCAAAGTTCAAAGCAGTCTTTTAAATGGACATTTTTCGTATCCAAAACATGTTTGAAATAATTTATTCTTGTCTCTCTATGCATAGGAAGTTAATAGAGTAAGGCTTAAAAGTTCATCTCTATTAAATAAAGCACTTTTTCCCCCATTGTTCTTATGGTCATAACTTTTATGTTCAACAGTCGATGATAGTCCAAAGTATTCTGAAGCCCAGGCAAAGCTTTCATTTTTTTAGAATACTCAAAACAATACAAATAAGGCTTTGTTATAACACTTGTTCTAAAACATTAATAGCCTATTGTTCACTGTGATTGTCTCAACAAGATAATACATTGAAAATCAGCATTTCCTGACAGGAAGTGAAGCCCTACTCACTGTCACAGGATTAGCCAAATGGTGGATTCCCGAGAAGAAAGAGTAGGTCCTTCTGGTAACACCTAATAGGCCAGCGTAATGAGAGGCTTTGCCCCTTGCCCTTTCTCTACCCCCCATAACAGCTGTTTCAGCTGCCACTATTATCTATTGCCTGATTTTGCTATCATAGGACTTTTCCTAAAATGGTTTCAAAAGTTTTAGACAAAGTTGGTTCAATATCCTGTAGATAGTATTCTATATATTCATAACTATGGAGGATTTCCTTAGTAAACGCCACAGTGGATGGGCTAATCTGACAAAGGTGTTATGAGGTATGTCATAAGATCACAAGTTCAAACCTAGTTTGGGCAACTTAGTAGCTTAGTGAGACCTTGCCTCAAAAACAAAAAATTAGGAAAAACAGAGGTGGGATGCTGAGGATGTAGCTTACAGTATGAAGATCCTGAGTTCAACCCTAATACCACCAAATTAATAAATCCAGACCCACATACGTGCTTTAAAAAATACACCTCAGGATAACCATTTTCATAGTTTCATACACGCAAATGTTTAACAGGCATCATATAAAATACAATAATTACAACAGGCTTTCAGATCTCACATATGTTTTTAGTAGGCTAAAATCGAAATTCCATAATTAGTCTACATACCACAACATGTTTAACTCATTTAGAATCTGATTACTAAGAATTATTACTACTAGATCTACCTATAGAAGAGTATGCCTCCACAGTAAATATGCTACCGTAACAAGACAGTAAGACCTCTTTTCAAGCACTATAAACACAGTTTTCATTCATTTTCACAGACTGAAAATTAAAAATTTTCTTTATTCAAGTTCTACTTAAAAGTGATTATTAGAAAACTCCAACAATAGAAGAAATAGGAATAGCTGTCATCTTAGGAGATCAGCAAAGATGGTCTTAGTCCCCTAAGTATTTTCACCATTTAATGTAGTGGTTAACTATGAGAACTTCAATATATTTTGCTAAATGGAAACATATGTTAAACAACTTGTATGAAATTAAGATGGAATACCAGTAATACATTTGGCTTTAGAAAAGTATACTTATTTAAGGTATATCCAACTTTTTGCTACAGTGAAAATCAGTATCTCATTGCCAGGACAACCAGTACACAAACATGCATAGATTCCTCTACCTTAAAACCAAGAAAACATGTTTATCATCCAGTTATAACTCCAGAAATCAAACTATGAAGTTATTACTTTTATAGGAGTATTTTGCTTTTAAAAGAGTAATCAACTTGGCTAACTTCCAAGAGTTAAAATTGAGAAACAAAAACCTAATATCCTATGTATGATGCAGCAAAAATTCCTGCTTTTGTTAGTTTATAACTTTGCAACTCTGTTGGCAGCACAGCAGAGTACAGCGTAATTCTAAAGTTGCCTCCTCAGCACAAAATCAGAAAATTTTAGTCAAGTGATGTCAGTTTAACAAGGAAACAGATTGGAGGCTAGAATGTGAAAAATAATTCAACAAAAAAAGCTAAAGCCAAATTTCAAAGACCTAGGATTAGTAGCTCTGAATAGCTGAACTTATTGATAATTGTAAGGATCAATTTTAAACACAAACATTACCTTCTTCAAAAAATTTCAACAATTCAAGTCTGATTAAAAAATAAAAGGATTTGCTTTTGCTTTTACTTTTGTAATGAGCTTTATACTTTAAGTGTACACTTCTGAAGTACCTAATGTTTACACGCCTTGTGTGGAGCAGGTGCATATACATATAATACATTTTAGTTCCTTTTACATCCCCTTTCTCTACCCTCCTCCTTCCCTTCTATCTCTTGATGCTCTTCCCATTCGAGAAAGATCTGTCTTCCTATTTCCTAAATCTATCATTTGTTTTGCTCTTTATTTATAATTTGGGTTTCTCGTATTAGAGAAATCATGTGATATTTAAGTTTGTGTGTTTTATTTATTTCACTTAATATTATGGTCTTCAGGTGCATCCATTTTTCTACAAATGGTTCAAGTTTATCTTCTGTATGGTTGAATAGTACTCTTTTTGTTTGTAAATACATTTTCTCTATCCATTCATCTGTTAATGGAATACAGGTATTTCTAAGACTTTGCTAAGAGTCTTTTTTGTCTAAAACTTGGAATCTGAGATCATAATCTTTTAAGAGTTTTAAGATAATACAGTGTACTGTATTATCTATTGTTATTTTTGTTATAAAACTTTTTTCAGAGTGTTTTATATTTTACTAATATCTACTTATACTGCATTAAAATAAAGATTTAGCTACTGTGAATTGTGCAGCAATAAATATGCATATACTCTTGAAACTATTTTTTAAGGAAAGGATAGTCTTTATTAAAAAATATGGATGAGTATTCAACTTCTTTTTTACATTGTTAAATTTAGGCCAGATGGCAAGTCAAATACATTACAGACTGCACAATATATAAAAAAGATGTTCTTGATTTAAACAGAAATTTCATATAACTTGGGTTATACAGGTTTAACAAATATTCCAAAAAAATATTATGTAAAAATTAAAATACAAGATGCACTAAAACTCATATATCCCAATCTCTTAATAGACAGTCAAACTGAGAATCAAAGGGGATAGATGATTAGTCCACTATCCCATAATCTCACTCTCAAATTACCTTTTGACCATTAATCCAACATTCTTTCAGTTTTGTGCTGAGGAATTACTCCTTTCCACGATATTCCAGGCCATGTGTGGTGGATATAGTGGGGTCTCCCCTTGGTGTCCTAATCATACAAAGAGAAGGGGTGAGGATTTCTCCATGGCCACATAACATTGGTGGTCCCTTCACTACAGCCTCTAGGTTCTGTCCAAAATGGAAGGCACAACAAAAGAGGACAGCAAAAGTGTATCAGATAGAAGGGATATGGGAATTAACTTAAAAATCATTCAGAAATCAAAAGACTAACAATCAATTTATATGGTATATAGCATACACTAAAGAGCTACACAGAATTATAATTCTCTTTAAAAGAATGAGTTAAATACATAATGGTATGTATTGCTGACTTTTCTATGGATTTTTAAAAAGGAATTCAAGTACATACATGTATGCACATGCAGGTACATACACGACCACATGTATACATACATGTATGCACTTACAGAAAATTTCTGGAAAAACAGAGAAGGGCTAAAGATATCAGAATGGGAGTTCATTATATTTTTTGTACAGTAATTTCTTTACTGTATGCTTTTTAGGTTATGAAACTAATACTTTCTAAAAAAGTACAATAAAGTAGAGAAGGAAATTTCCACAGAGGATTGGGAAAGGGCTCTCTGGTGAGAAAGATAAAGGAGGGGTTTACTTTTGGCAATGTGAAACTCTAGTACATCTAATCTAGAAGACACACTATATCTAATTCTTTGGAAAAGAATTAAGATTCCAACTCTTCATATCATAGAATATTTATACTTTTTCATGACTAGGGTATGCATAAGTAAGTGAAAATATCTGTAGCATACTGGAGCAAACAGAAGTGGCCTTGGGAGCAGTTGTATCAGGGCATGGTAAAAATATTCACTCCATTTTCTTTACATTATTTAATTATGACATGAAAAACTAAGATTATTATTAGAGATATTACTGACTTTCTATAGAAGTTTCAAATAAAAATCTGTTAACAAAATCATCTAATTTCAGTATTTAATAACAGATTAGCAGGCAAGCTTTGCTCTGCCTACTGTAAATATATTAGCTATATTTTAGAGTTCAAAGAGATAGCAGAGATCACCTAGCTCTAAATATTGGATTGAAACCAGTATTTTCTTAAATGACACAACAGTAGATTGCTTTTTGTGTTGTAAGGGAAATAGTTACAGATTAAGTGGCATGTGAGTTCACAGTGTGTATTTGAAAGCCACTTAACAAAGGTTACACAGCAAAGTATAGGTGATGTTCGAGGAAATGTTCACACCACACTGTGGACAAGACTTAGTTTTAACTTGAAAAACTCATGTTTTTGTAAGGTGATTTATACCTAGACCTACTACTCAGATATTAAAAAGTAAATGTCCAAAATTCCTGACAGACACAAGTTATTTAAAGCTTTAGTTTTCAGGTCATTTCATGTGAAAATAATATCTACACATTTTTCTTAATTTTAATACATTCCCTTTAGGTTTTCTGGAGTAAGCATGTGACTTTAAAAAAAATAGGGTAGTCTATGCTGGAAAAAGAGCTTAGAGAGCTAACTCAAAGTCCTAATTTTATAGGTGGAAAAACTCATGTGCAAACAAGTAAAAGAGTCCCCAGTTCCCAGGATAGTGCTTTCTTCTGTGATAGCAGGCTTTTATTTACTCTCACCTCCACTGAAGAGAACATCTAAACACAACTGCAACCAAACTATGAAGGGAAAGGCTAAAGAGATGTCAGGAAGTCTAAAACCAAAAAGAATGACACAATATTACCCCAGCAAACATTACAAAAATCTCCCATTTTCGACATTTGACTTTGATTTCAACTCTGGCAGGCTGTTAAACTTGCCTGCACCAAATGGGTGTGTCTACCTCAAAAAGTGTGCACTATGAACACAACTACAGGCACACAACAGTCCATACAGACCTCACAATGCACACAGCCTGTCTTTCAACGTGCCCACTCTAGCCAGTGCATAACTGAACACTTCACAGTACCCCAATCCATGGGGGCAGGGGAGTCAGATAGATCCCACTGCAAAGAAAAAAACCCCTGCTGAACATGAACTTCATTGAACAACAATAATTCTCCTACAGTTCAACTTACCATTCACGTCAAACTCTAGAAGGAGCACAGAGACACGAACTGCTGAGGCATGGAACAGAACTTTGGGCTGCAGCCTGCCCCAACTCTTCTGACAACAGCAACAGGACAAAGCCTCATTATGAGAGAAATAAAGGCCCTTTAGACACTGCCTTTTTTTAATTCAATGAACCCACTCTTACATACAAAGTTCATGCCACGATGTCTCGAAATGCAGTATTGCCAGATGATGCTGTAAAGAACTTCAATAATTCAGTACAAAACACTACTTCAAACACTTTTATGTTAGAAGGCAGATTTGGGAGACTACTAGGGTTTTCATTTAAACAATCAATGTCACCCTCAAAAGTTAAAAATAACAATTCAGTAAACTGCTTTTTAAAAGAGACAAATTAAAAGAAAAATTAGTTGAATGATAAAAATCACAGGTTCCTCTCCAAAAACACTGCATATTATTAGCAGCTGGAACAAAATTAATCATTAATCTTACTATGCTTTCCTCTAAGCTGTGAATTATCAGTATTACGATAGGCAATCCATTACTTACAAAAAAATAAAGCTGTTGTACGTTTCTTAAGCTGGTTTTCGTGTGGCAATTCTGATGCAATGCTGCCCGAAAAATGAACTTTGTTTTAAACAGCAAGATATCCACACTCTGTGTGGTTAGAGTAAGGGTGGAGCTCACTCTGGAGGAAACAACACACCCAGGCAGATTTCAGTGAGAGCAAACTGCACATTCATATCACTACCACATTTTTCAGGGCCCCAGAGTAAAAATTAATTGGTTAACTCTCCTTAAAGAAACAAGGGAAAAGTTCATGTTTGCAGATCAGCTTTCCTGTCTTGGTGTGATCTACAGACTTGTGTGTGTGTGCACGTGCGCTCCTGTGTGTGTGTGTGTGTGTGTGTAAAAAGAGATAAAATGCAAGCTGATCGCACAGCTCAACCAAGAGGACGTTAAGTGGAAGTGTACTATTATAAAGGAAGTACAACCATGCCAACTTCTAAGTTTAGCAACAGCAGTTTTTATGTCTCTCAAGGAGTCATAAACATTGCTTATTCTTAAACATTACTTTTACCTGTTTTTTAAGGTACTTGGACATTAACACAAATTACCTACTTTCTCTCCTCACCAATACTGTACTACTTCTCCTAGCAACGCAGAAACAACAAAAACATTTTATTGTTGATCAGTAAAAGTTGCCTTCAAGGGTCAGAGATCTAGCTCAGTGGCACAAGCACTTGCCTGGTAAAGACAAGGTCATGAGTTCAATCCTCCCTCCCAGAAAAAGTTGTCTTCAAAAATAAAGGACATAATTGGTGGACTTGCTTTGGTAGGACATTAAAATATATACATAAAGAAAAATTATTTTGATGAAAATCACTAATATGCATACTAACAATTTTTTGCAATGATCCACTTTCAAATAATTGCATTAGAATTTTAAAAATGTTCTATGACTTTTTCCAAATAAGATATTATAAGATATATATCATATATATTAGTATCTAAAAATCTTTTAAAAATGCTTTCAACTAATATTCTTTTCTCTATAAAGTTATTTTTTCACTGAATTCTTACAGTTATGAAGCCCTATGCTTTCTAAATAAAATATCCAAATATAGAAAAATAAGCTGTATGATTGTTTACACAGAAACTAAACCATGGAAAATACTTCTGAGAGAGAAACAGGAAAATTCTCTTTTTAATGATGCATACTGTTACGTTACTCTCACCAACTGCTATTTTTTAACAGTAGAAGAATAAATTAGTCCACAGCACTGGACATTTCACTATTTTGAGAGTGAGCCTAGACCACAACAGGATCCCAGGAAAGGGGTGCTGATTAATCTAGCCTTTGTTAGATTAGGAGATCACTCTTGTCATAGGACAAACTAACCATTTCAAAACATAATCAAAGTGCCTGGGTTATTCGTCCAGCCATAAACATAATTCTGAATCACCTGCTGCAATCCTTTGTTCTTCCTCATCTCACCCCCAAAATGAAAAACCCAAAGAGACCAGCTGGATACTTATTAGAAAAATCTCATCCTGAAACTTTTTGGATTTGCACTGCTGGAAATGTCTGTTTTCAAGTCAAACTTCACTTTCACAGCTGCAAAGGAAATGACAAGAAAAGAAAAACACAGCCAATATATATCAGCAATTAATTCCATCCACAACTGCCCAGCTGTTTATGCATGGAAGAATCAGCCTGTTTCCTTCTGGGGCTTTCACCACTGAAAATTGATACTGCACATTCGAGACACAAGCTGTTTGTAACATGTCAGGAATGTGCACAAGATCACACAGGGTTGAAGAGACAAAATGAAATCCAGATCCAGTTTTCTTAGGACTTGGCAGTACTATTTCATAATTTAAAATACTCTAATCACAGAAAGAGAGAAATATATGAAAAAATATCCTCCCTTCTGAATATCAGCCTTCCAATATAGAGGAAAACCTGTCAATGACGTCAGATTTAGTATCACAAAGATACACTCTGATGTACTGGCACAGACAAACCGTGACATTCTTAGGGATCCACATACCCCCCCCCCCGTATGTGGAAAGCCAGCCAATACTTTTTTTTTTAACTACCCAGCTGCTTGCCCAACATGTAGTTAGTCTCTTTAAAAATCATATAAATGCGAGAGTTGTTGGGCACCAATGCTTTCACCAGCCGTGAGGCAAAGCAAGTTTTTCTTGGTTAGTCCAGACATGACCTGGCACACATACACACCTGCCTGTCTCAGGAATTTATGTGTATTTACTGATCCAATCTTGTAGAGCAACTATCAAATTGAGCTATCAAATTTCTCCTTCTTTTCTTTGGTCAGTTTTGTGGATTTGTTGTTTTTTTTTTAGTTTTGTGGATTTTAAATAAAAATATTCTCTACCAAGTGCCAGAAGCTTGACAATGAAAATATGGAAAGATTCATATAAATCAAGAAATAGTCTACATGCCTCTTCCTGTTTTCCAATTCCAATTTTATTTCAAATATTTGTTTCATTTAAATTTTGTAAAATGTTACTTGCTACATTGCTTTTTTCAGTACGTAAAATGACTTGCATTTAGTAGATATCCCCACGACTGAATTCACTGTTCTAAGGACCTTCCCTTTCTCTCCTTTTCTCTTTTTGGTTTTATTTTTTTGAGACAAGATCTTGCTATGTAGTTCAGGTTGGCCTTGATCTCATAATGTAGCCCAGGCTGGCCTCAAACTTGCAAACTACCTCAGGCTCCTAAGGACCGAGACTAAAGGGGTAGCACACCAGGCATGGCCCTCTCCTCCTCTTTTTGCACCAGGCTTGGCCTGCTCCGCCTCTCTTTGCCAACTAATCAGTGTTAGCTGCACACGAGTTCATATACTCTTAAACCTGTACATTGCCAAACAACAAAGACAGGGATATTGTTCTGGGTATGCTAAGGATTATCCAATGAAGAGAAGAAAACAAGCTGTCGATTCTAAATACTGTACGTATATGAGTGAGACACTCCATAATCTGAAAGAAGATGCTCTCAGGTGCCAGAACTCAAAGTAGAATAAATGAGTAGTTGTTGCCAATGAAAGTTCTATGAAGCTCATGAAATTAAAATTTGTTTAAGAGATATATCTTAAACATACGATAGACTGAAAATAAGACACAAAACCAAAAACAAAGGGCTTTTTTTCCTTCACCAAACATCTGGTCAAGGATACATGGGGTAAGTTTAATGTTTGACTGATGGGGGACATTAATCTGTAGCAATATGGTATAACTGTTAGTGACTACAACAGTCACAGGATGAGCTTTGCTTGGCAAACTTTAGCTCTGTGAGATTTAGTCCATCTTGAAATATCTCAGGGAAAGAACTTCCCCATCTACAGAGAGAGAGGAGAGGTCTTTCTGACCTGCATAAATCAGATTACTTCAACTCAGTTTAAAGCCTGGAGCACATTAATAAAGACTGTTCAAAATACATTACAAACGTTGAATCCCCTAAAAAAACAAGTGAAACTAGGGGGGAAGGCAGAGTTTCCTTGTGCCTCATCTCACATGATTTCTACTCCCATTTTCCTAAAACAATCACCTGTAAGTAGTTACTCCATTGCAACCTGTACAATAGGACATTCTTCATTCTATCATATAACCCATACTTGGTCAGAGTGACAACTGGCAGACATAGCCAGATAGATGGGAGGAGCTGGGAAGACACTATAATGCTAACAGGAAAGTGCACTCACCTATCTCAATTATTCAACTTCTTGGGTGAGGGAAAAGACATTCAGAAAGTTTCACCTGCTTGTTCCAGTGCTAGTCATCTATTGGTAGCTCTATGCTTCACTTTAGGATGAAAGGAGCAGAAGCTGGCCGTAGGCTGGTTAAGGGAGGAGCTCTGCTACTGGGTGTGTGTTCTGATGTTTTTTAAATTCTTTTGAGGCTCAGTTTTCTCAGCTGTAAAACAAGAGAAATCTTAACTCATGAGGATATATGTATTAAAAGAGAATGTTTGTGAAGTGTTGGCATGTAGCAGGTGATCAAAAGAAACAAAGTTGACAAAAAACTGAGTCTGAGGTACATTCAAAAATCGGCATATTGGGGCTGGGGATTTAGCTCAGTGGCATAAGTACTGCCTGGCAAGCGCGCGGTTGAGAGTTTGATCCCTGGTACCACACACACACACACACACACACACACACCGGCATATTTGCACACTGTTTTCTAAGCTTTGTGCTACCCCCATGTTTGGTTTTCATTTTGTTTATGAAAAGAAAATCACTACAAATAAAGAAGAGCTTTCCATTATTAAGGCAACAATAGCTACATCTGTGAAGAAAAAGGCACCTGTCTCCTCTGCCTTTTTACTAGTTCAGAGCTGGAGCGCTGTGGAAAGGGAAACCAACTTGTGATCGCATAGTGACTATTTACAACTGTCTAACCTGATTTTATAGGGAAAGCTCCTTTGCTTGGTTCGCTCTTCTTTGTCAAGTAAATATCCATGACCTAGTTGACTTCTAACCTATTTTCTTGATCTACTCAGGAACAAATTTAAAACTTCAGCTATGTTTTCATAATGTTTTCTCTAAATAACTGCATTACAGAATTCCTCACATTAACTAGCTGCTTCCCTGTATTCCTCAAATTAAAATGACTAGCACAGTCTAGCCCACTGGAATGCCCTGCTGAATGGATATGCCTGGGTTATAGGTATTTAGTTATGATCAAAGTAACAAAAACAGCCAACTAATCTTTTGGCTAAACAGTCACCAAAAAGGAAAGCAAAGTGCCAAAAACACAAGGGGCAAGGAGCTCATCACAAGCATAGAGATAGGCTTGAAAGACTAAAGAGATTAGCTCTTCAAGTCCTAATATTCCATTTTGGGAATGCCCATAACAACAGAACATCATAACATATTTTCCTCTTCAAGTTTTTTTTTCCTTGAAGTTTTAGGTAACATATATGAATTTCATGTAAAAATTCAAAAATTGCAACCTTCAGTATAAATGGATTAAAAGCCAACTGTGAGCCAGGTGTGGTGGCACATGCCTGTAATCCTAGCACTCTAAGGGGCTGAGGCAGGAGGATCATAAATTCAAGCCCAGGCGAAGCAACTCTACAACTTACCAAGACTCTGTCTCAAAATAAAAAAAATAAAATAAAATAAAAAAGGAATGACTACATAGCTTAGTGTGAAGGCCCAGGGTTCAACATCCATTACAAAAACAACAACAACAACAACAACCCAACTAACTATGCAAAGCTGTGTAGAGCAGTGACCACTGCTAAACAACTGAAGTACCACTAGAATGATTATTCACTTTGCGTACTTTACATACTTTTCCTATGTAGTCCTCTCATCCCTACAGACAAGACTAAAACTCAAACAAAGAGGGTAAGCAAATAAGGTCACATCACCAGTGGTGATAAAGATAAGACATACAGAAGTGACTTCATCACAGGTGACTTCCATCATGTCAACTTTATGTGAAGTGAGGAGGCTGTAAAGAAAATCCAGACAGCTGTGCGAACAACCACACAACACAAGAGATTCAAACAAGGGTGCAAAACTCAAAGGGGAGGAAAGGGGCCTGGACAAAAAGTAAACTGAAGGCAGGCAGTTAAGTTCATATAGGAGTTAGCTTCACAGGACAGAACAGTCTGCCATTCTAGAGTTTTGCAGCCTAAGTCAGAGATGCTCCTAGAGTCACAGAAGGACTTACTGCCTCTGCTCCCCAAATTAAGTGATCTCAGAAGGGTGATACAACATGGATAACTTAACTCCTTGTTAAAAGTGATGACCATGTTTTCATGCCTCAGAGGATAAAAAAGAGCTTCTCCAGGTTAATGAAATACAATTCTTCTCTGCAGGCATCTCTGGCTATATTCTCTAACCTCTCACTTGAAGAACTTCCTTATTTTGCCTCTCTTGCAAAACTGGATTTGTGAAGCAAATCCTTCCATATGCCTCCACCTGAAGTCGAATGTCTCAAGCCCCACAACCCTCTGATTATCTCCAACATGGCGCTCCTTACAATGAATGACCTGTGCACTCAATGACACCTTTGACACACAGGCAGTGCGCAACTTGAGGGCAGGGTCCTGAGGGACCTAGCACTGGGCCCATCGCAGAAGGAGTTCAAAAAATATTGTATATATGAATACTGTCCTTTACAAATCTAATGTTTGATCAAGGGTTATCTGTCTAAAGAGATAATTCAGGATGTAAAGGGGAACAATTATAGAAAAGGCTGGGGATAAGTGAAATATAGTCAACATCTGATATAGTTTTTTGCTGGATAAAAAATGCATACAATATAAGTTATAATAAATGACAAGCTTACTGAGGTACAAGTTGACATTTAGTAATCATTAACTATAAAGATTAGGCATGATCGCCATCTAGAACAAAAATTAACCAACTAGTGGGACTGTACTGTCTTCATATGTGAGATAGAAAAAAGCAAAATACTTTTGTGACTATGCCACTTCTGAAAACACACTGTATCAACCACTTCTTAGATGAAGATAAAAGACCCCATAAAAAAGGCTAACACCAAGTAAAAAGTGGAAAGTAAATAAATATGTTCTATTGAAAAACAAAGCAGAACAAAACAAAACATAACATACTGGGGTTGGAATGGTAGCTCAGAGAGTGCCTACCTAGCATGCACAGGCCCTAACTTTAATCCCCAGCAACACAAACAAAACAAAATAGAACTTACAATCAAGACTAATTTTGGCTTTGAAAGTCAAAAACAGTAATAAAAAAAGTAAAAAAATATAGTTGCAACATATGAAACATCTATGAGACATTCAATCTCTTGTTTTTAACTTTTTAAATCTTTACTGAGGTATAATTTTTAACACCTTTACATGGGATGTACCTTCTTGAATTTTAATTCCACAAACATACATTATTGTTGGTTATAGAAAATCATCCGGCAATTCACTAGAGCTCATTCCTCATGCTTAAATGAAATTCCCCCTCACTGCAATTCCATTTAAGGGTATGCAGCTACGTAAGCATTTTAAGATTTTATCTTATTTTTTGAGACAAGGGCTCTTTGTATAGTTCAGGCTGGATTTAAACTCAATATGTGGCCCAGGCTGACCTCTAACTTGCTGCCATCTGCCTGCCTCAGCCTCCTAAGTGCTGGGATTACAGGCATTCACTACCACACCTGGCTTGGAGGCGTTTTTTTTTTTTTAATTGTTGTTTTTTTTTTTTTGTACTGGGGATTGAACTCAGGACCTTACACTTGCCAGGCAGGCACTGTGCCTCTGAGCTATATCCCTGGCCTACCTTTTCTAACTGAAACAAAATCTCTTTAGTTAGAAAAATGTCTTTTGTACTTCACTTGGTCCAGTAAAAACCATACCAATTTTTTTTCAGTCTTGGAAAATGTATTATTTATAAATGATGATGTCCTTCAGAAACAAATTTAAGTACTTAGCTCCAAATAGTTTTGCAAACAAGACTTGTGGCCTATTTTAACTTCTCTGAGGTCAGGTTCTGACACTTGTGCTGCCTATCCATAACTAGAAACGCACTCTATCCTCTAAAACTACTGCTACGAAGTCCACCAACTACCATAAGCCTTTGCCAAGACGCGGCGAGAGGGCAGCTAGACACGTTCCTTCTATCTTTGTCCTCATTCCTTAACCCCTGTGCAGTTCTGCCTGCCTTCAAAGTATCCTGAGGTGCTTTTCCCTTCCACAGTTGGTAGATTTACCATATACTCCAGCAAATTGGTAACATGATAGGTTTTTTTTGTTTAATTTAAAGAGGGGAAAAAAAACATGTAAAGGGTAGAAAGAATACAGAATTTTTTAAAAAAAGCATAAACAGAAATCACTAGTTGATAAATTACATATTGTTCTCTTAGAAATAGCTGTTCAAGTTACAAAATTAAAAGTATACAGAGTAGATATTCAAACAGTGAGAGTGTAAACAGCTACGCATGCCTAAGTCTCTACATGTATTTCTATCCTTTCTGTATTAGAGGGAAAAACAAAACATAGCAAGACAAAAACACAACAAGTTCCTATAAAAACATGAAACCAAAAAGTCATATAAAACCACAATGTGATCCACAATGATTACTATGTTCTCTCTTATTATCTTCAATAGAATTGTCTATATCATCAGACATAATTGAATATAGCAGTATAATTGAGTATAGCAGTACATAACAATATTAGTAAAAATAAAATATTGTAGACAGTATAAAACTTCAAAGACAAGTAATAATCAAACCAGAGTGGATATTCTAGTGAATCTTGTCATCTTCAGTGCAGTTGCTTATATTCTCAGACTTGATACTATCAATCATAACAGGTTTGAATAAAATCTATCAATAAAAAACAGATCTATTTTAATTATGATCAGTCATGGGATAGAAGGTTTAAGTAAAAGAAAAATAAAATTGATTTTGTAAAATAAAATTCTTTTTGCATTGTATAAGCACTTTGGTTTATGGCATCATATAGTCTGCTCTGAAGTATTACAAAAGATGTACAATATCAACTTGTTTTATGCCAAATCTAACCTGAACAGATCAGGTAATCTTTGCTTTCAAATTTTTAAAGTTTATATTTAAATTTAAATCAATTCATTAACTTTTTTTTTTTTACCTTTCTGCTTCATTTATTCTACTAGTAAAAATCTATAGCACTTGTTATGAGTTACAACTAAGCAGATAGTACATTGAAGACTGACTGCAAGAAAGGAATGAGACACTGTCCCTGACTCCGAAATACTACCAATGTAGTGGGTTGGGACAGGAGAGAGGAAGACATCGCTTCTGAAACAATTGTAGTGCAGTGTGTAATTGGGGTATAATAGATCAGTTATAGACTCAGAGAAAAGAGTCAATGTGAAAGTCTAGGGAAGATAGCTTGAAGTTTGGTCTAAAAAAGATATGATGGTATGGGGAAAACATGTAAACACAACATATCTCTTAGTAAATCTGTATTTTAACATATGGCTTTACTTTAAATAAAAGTACCAGAGATACAACTAACATAAAAGAAAAATCAAAACTGTCCCTGGTTAATAGTGGTTTGTATAATTTAAGCTTTGGGAAGCCTACAATCTATTAGCAAACCACACAATTTTGTGTCATGTGCTTCTATTTTTACTCTAATCTTTCAACCTGCATGCTAAGAAAAGAAACTCAAAATCCATTTATATTCTTTTTGGGAATAATGCTTATTCTTTCACCGCACTAATCAATGCCTTAAAAATAATTAAGAGTATCTTGAAAGTCAGTCAAACTATAGTCTGCCTCAACGTGATAGAAAGAGGCATAAGAATATGTTCTAGGTTAATTCCAAGGTCAGTACATAAAGATACAGTTAATGTAGCACAAATTGATCCTATTCTGGGCTCAAGTCCTTAAAAGTATCAAGTATAAGCATGTTTAAATTTAATGGGGGCAAGGAGAAGCACGGAAGAAACCAAACAGAACTGATCGTAAGCAGAGTTTAATAGGGCACCTAACATGCTAGAGTTGATTGGCTAAAAGGATGCTGATATGTATAAGAAAAGCTACTTTGTGAATCAGAAAACTTAAACTAACATGGAGTTGGAAAGTAGCTCAGTGATAGAGCACTTGCATACCATGTATGATGCTCTGAGTTGGATGCCTAACACTGAAAAGAAGAAAAAAGGCAAAAACGATTAAAATACATATTTACAGGTAAAAAGCATGACATGTTAACTTGCTGACAATCGATTGTCATTTTAATCGGTTACCACTGATACGAAAATTTCTTAAGGCTAATGCTTAAGAGATGCTGCCATACCGAAATAACATAGAAATGTCCTGATTTTATGAATTTGAAAATATGGTGAAAATCATTTAGGTAAATTCCTTAGAATGTTTCAAGAGAAGTGTGTATGCTGAGAGGAGGGTTCAAAAGAATGGTTCCTGAGACTCTGAGAAGGGAGGTAATGAGAGTGGTACAAAACACTGGATGAAAGATGGAAGGGGAAAAGGAGGAGCTGATAAAGCAGATGCAGAGGGGAAAGGAGCCAAGGGCGACAGGAGATAAGCAGATCGCATCTGTGGCCAGGTCACACCCACAGGGAGCTGTGTGGTTTACTCTGAGGGAGTGGAGCCCTGAGCAAGTGAACAATTTTGGTTTTAATCCAAAGGTTGCACAATCCTACAAATGGAGGAAAGAAGGGATTTCTTCCAATACAGAAAAAGGATGTAATGTCTAGTATCACTCCAAAAAACAAAAACTAATCAAAAAAAAGAATGACTAAATCATAGAAATATGATAAATGGAGTTAAAGCAAACACAATTTGGCATTTTTAGTATTTTACAAAGGCAATATGAGGAAATGAACTCTGAGAAAGAGCAATATAAATTTCATGTAAGCTGAGAGGGTTATTTATTATTGTCACAATAAAGCTTTGCATCCGCTGTACTATGTCATCCTTTGAACAAGACTCCTATAAATTACACTGACAAGAATTCTGGGATATGTGGATCAGTGTAAAACTTCTTTCTCCCTCCAACCTTAAATCTGGGAGTTTACAGAAACAATCCAATGGTTAGGTTTTTAAAACTTATTCAAGAATAAGGAGAACTTGACTCTTGCAGGCTGTTTTCTAGTTGCCAAGTCATCAATCTGAAATAGCTCTCAATCCCTTAAAATTGATTCCTGCTGGCTCAATATAATAAGATGCTTTAAACAAAAAAGGAAGGAAAAGGAAACAAAGAAGGCCCAATGAGTATTGTACTTTCACAGCTTCTTTTTAAGCAGTGAGTGCCTATTTAGCATGTTGAGGGCCTCTCACTTTGATCTCCAGCACCAAAAAACAAAAACAAATTTGTGTTAACAGAACAGAGTAGGAAAAAAAAGTTTTATAGTGCCCCCATATACTCCAGAATCGTCCCCCTAAACTGGAAACTGTCAGATAAACCCCTACTTTCTACTACATTTTTCAATCATGTGCCCAGGGGCTACAAACAAAGTTTTGGAAAAGTCATCTGCCAGAAGCAAATTACTTCCAATTTTAGTTATTAAACTTTTTAGTTTAATAGTTATTATCTTTGCTATATTTGCAGCAATGAAGTTGGAAAAAAATGAGCTTTTGGTAGATGATTTACTACATTATTCATTCTAAGTATTAATTAATGTCCTCTTACAAGGAATTAGAAAAAAGGACACCTTGCGTTTAAGTGTCTGGTTTTGCCGTGACACAGAAGTCAGGATGTCAACACCCATAGGCGTTTTTTTTAAACAGAACAGAGCACTCAGCTGTTGCTGTAACATTTTGGTTCACTGATACAGAAACCAAAAACTTCAAGGGCTCAAAAGCATAACCTAAACATGTAAATCTCTCTCAATAATCACTATATACATCCTGCTGTTAGTAAAAACATTCATGGACATATTTTTATTTCAGGAATTGTACACTTAATTACATCTCAAAGCAATGTAAAGTGCAAAAAAAAATTAAAAAGGCAACATAAGTGCTTAAAATTTTTTCTGAATCACAGTCACAGTCAACACCTAGAAACTATTTCTTTAAGTAACTAGTTGGGAGGATAGAAACAGGCTTCTTTCTCTTAAGGCAAGGAGTTGTTACAATGACCACCAGACAAAGCCAAGAGCTTGAAGGGCTGTATCCGCAGTAAAAAGCAGACAAAAACAGAACCTTCTGCTCTAACTGGGGGAAAACAGCCTTATCTATTTTTCTTTCCAGAATGCTGACTAGAAAAAAGTCTCCCCTGAGAATCTGCAACAACAGGCTTAATTTCACAAGCATTTGGACTCTGGATTTACACACCAGATGGCTCAAGAGAGGAACATGAAGCAGTCTTGCACTGGCAGCAACCTGAGACACCTAGCAAAAAGGAACCATGGACCCTAACTGGAGAGAAATGCCCTTAGAGGATTGCCTGGGCTGGCATTTGGGTGGGAAGAGCAGTGGCAGAGGGCTTGCTTAGCAAGTGCTAGGCCTGGGGATGATCTCCAGCACAACAAAAACAAAAACAGCTGGACTGCCTAAGGATTCTCACAGATAAAACCTTGCCAATAAACACACTACCTTACACAAAAGTCAGCAAAACAAGAGCAGATTTTGACATCCATCCTCTCCAAGACTGCAGATAATGGAATGTTTAAACAGATTATAAAATAAATGTTCTAGTTCCTGAAGAAGAAATAGAATAGAGGAGCAATCATGGCTAGAAACATCTTGGGAGTTTTCCAAACACAGTACCTACAAAAGACAATCAGACTTCAAAAAGAAAAATAAAAGCAATACGACACAAATATTTTTGAAGTGCTGGGAGTTTTAACTATCACCCTTGAATTACATATCTGACAAAATTATTATTTGTCAAGAGTATTTAATAAACTCACTACTGAACCTTACAGGTTAAATTCCAGAAAAAAGAAGTTTAAACTGGAAGGAAGAGCTGAGATGGAAATGCAAGTAAGTTGGTAAACAGATAATTTTAAAAAATACTATACAGTTGGGCATAGTGGCACATGGCTGTTATCCCAGTATGCGGGAGGCTGATGCAAGAGGACAGTGGTGAGTTCAAGGCCAGCCTGGGTTACAAAGTGAACATAAGGCCAGCCTGAACTGCACAGTGAGACCCCGTGTCTCAAAAAGACCAAAAAATAAAAAATGCTATAGAAAACATTCTTAAAATTAAAGTATTACTAGATTCCATTGTCTAAATTCAGGAGCTTTTTCCTTTCAGATCCTGACACTTTTTTTCGGTGATTAGAAGTATTTTTGACACATTCTTAAAATTTAAGTCTAAATTAGGCCTCAAGCATTAAAAAAACAGATATTCCACAGAACTATATTATGCAAAAAGAAATGCATATAATCACTAAGCCACAACAAATAAGCAGAAATTCCTTTTTTTCCTTTATCACTGCTGTGTTGATACTGAAATTTCTGTTCAAAACTGACATATTTCAGTGTTACATAACTTTGTCCTGTCATAAAGAGAATTTTCTGGATCCTCAATGCAACAGTAACTTTGAATTTGTTATCCTACTTTCCTACTTTAACCTAACATTGTTTTATCCTACAGTAAAACAATCTAAAAGACAATGTAATATGGAAACACATCCACTGGCAAATGCTACTTTCTGACGTGTTATTTAAGGGCAAAGGTTAGTATGTTCTCAGGAGGAAAAACAGTAGATTTGGTCTAATTGACTAACTTGCTAAAATTGATTGTTGTTTAAAAAAATTTTGTTGGTGCACTCTATGCTTTCAAATATATGGGATAGGTTTGCATTTTCAATAGTAAAATTTAAAAGTCCATAGAACTGGTTTTCAGTTAAAGTGCTAATTTGAATTTACAGCATGGCTTTGGAGACGTCCCTAAGTTTTCCTGGGCCTCACTTTTCTCAGCTAAAATGAAAAGACAGTTAAATCTCCTGGAAAGTTTCATACAATGCTAACATTCTATGAGTCTAGTGGTGAATGTATCTCAGATTAGAAATCTAAACAAATGATTACTGGGCTCAGGTAAAGAAAATATGCCAACAAAAACAAAAAAAAAGCAAATAGTTAATCCTCCATTAGCCTATCCACTTTTGTTAAGGCAGGTGTTTCTGTAAATGGATATTTCTTACTCCTCTACAAACATCTGGATTTCATCTATGCATTTCAGCATTTACATGTACTCTATACAATTTTACCCTGCTGTGAAGTGCAGTGTCTATTTGCTTTACTGTGCGTAACAGTTCTGTTCTCAAAGAAAGCTGATTCCATCAATCCCGTGTCACTTGGACTTCTCCAAGATCACCTAGCAGGAAGGCAAAAAACTTCCAGACAATCCTTTTCTATGTTGCACTCTATCTACTATCAAGAGTGAGGGTCACTGAATAAATCAGTCAGAGGTACAGGTCATCAATGTTATCTTCATCTGCTCTGGCTATAGTTTGTGGCTCTGCTGGATGACTGTGGTTTCGTTCTTATACATCAAACAGCACAACTGGCTTACCCTTTTTTATTTTTATTTTTACCATTTTCACCTATCATATTATATAGTGGGTTGTTGGGAGCAAGAAGTACTAGTATAGTGACAGAAACAACTCTGTCCTAGCAGAGGACTCAGGCACAGTGAACTTCAAACACAGATGAAAGGACTTCAAAGGTTACCTAGTCCAATTCTCGTTTCTTTTTTTTTTTTCTTCTTCAGTTTTTTAAAAATTTTAAAGAGAAAAAAAGCAAAACAGAAAAAAGGGTAGAATACAGAATTTCAAAAAAAAAAAACACTAAGACATCATTAGTTGATAAATTACACACTGTCATCTTAGAAACTTGTTCAAGTTACAAAATTAAAGCATACAAAGTGGCCATTCAATTAGTGAGGCTGCGAACAGTTCTGTTCAACGATCCAACAAAAACTTAGTAATATGGTTATCTATTTTACACACTTAAACATACATGCAGTTATACCCTTTAGAGTACTTTTCCTTTTTTACAGTAGCAATTACACATTTTGTATTTTATTACTCCTACAGTTATCTTCACTTTTTACACTAGAGACACAATGTGATATTTATAAATATGGTTCTTATTTCACTTACAAGGATAGTCTCCAGTTGCCTCCATTTACCTATGAAGGCCTCAAGATCATTCTTTTTTATAGCTGAGGGATACTCCATTGTAAAAAATACCACATCTTTTTCATCCACTCTGCAGTTGATGGGTATTTTGGTTGTTTCCAAGATTTAGCTATTACAAACTGTGCTGCTTTGAACATGGGTGCAAATATATCACTGGTGACATGACCTTTTCACTTTTTCTGGAAAAATACCCAAGAGGGGAATAGCTGGATTGAATGGAACTTCCAATCCTAGTCTTCTGAGGAATCTCCATACCAATCTCCACACTGGTTGCACCAGTCTGCACTCCCACCAACAGTGGAGCAGTGTTCCTTTTTCCCCCCACAGCCTCGCCAACATTTGTTATCAGTTGATTTCTTGATGGCAGCTATTCTTTCTGGAGATGAAATCTCAATGCTGTTTTAATTTGCATTTCTTGAATGTCCAGTGATGGTGAACACTTCTCTATGTATTTATTTGCCATTTGTATATCTTCATCTGAGAAATGTGTGTTCATCTCAGATGCCCATTTTTGGAGAGGGTCTTTGAATTTGGGGGCTTGATGTTTTTCAATTCTTTGTATGTTCTGGATATAAGTCCTTTGTCTGATGGGTTGCTGGCTAAAATTCTTTCCCACTCTGTGGGTTTTCTTTTCACTTTTGATTTTTTTTTGAAGTGCAGAAAATTTTTAATAATATGAGAACTCAGTTGATTCTTGAAGTGTTTCCCATGCAGTTTGCATTTTGTTCATAAACTCTCTGCCTACCCCTATGTCTCCAAGACTTCTACCTACCTTGTCTTCCAGTAGATTCAGTGTCTGTTTGATATTTAGGTCCCTGATCCATTTAGACTTTAGTTTTGTGCATGGTGACAGGCGTGGGTCTAGTTTCAGTCAATGGCATGTGGAGAGCCAATTTTTCCAACACAATTTATTAAAGAGGCTATCCTTCCAGTGAACAAATACCAGGTGGCTGGTATCAGGTGGCTGAGTGTCTTTGTAGTTATGCTTGCATCTTCTAATCTGTTCCATTGATCCACAGGTCTGTTTCTTTGCCAGTACCATGCTGATTTTATCACTGTGGCTTTGTAGTATGAAGTCAGGAATTGAGATGCCTCCTGCCTTGCCTTTGTTGCCCAGAACTGTCTTTGCTATTCTAGGTATCTTCTGCTTCCAAACGAATTTTAGGAGTGTTTTCTCTAGATCTGTGAGGTATGTTAATGGTATTTTGATTGGGATTGCATTAAATCTGTGTAACAGTTTTGGGAGTATGGCCATTTTCACAATGTTAGTTCTTCTTAGCCAAGAGCAAGGAATATCTTTCCATTTTCTAATATCTTCTTCAATCTCCTTTTTTAGCATAGCATAATTTTCAACATATAGGTCTTTCACATTCTTAGGTTGATTCCTAAATATTTCATTTTTTTAGATGCTATTGTGAAAGGCATTATTTCCATAATTTCTCTATCAGTGAGTTTTTGTTTGTGTACAGGAATGCTACTGATTTTTGAGCATTGACTTTGTATCCAGCTACACTGCTGAATTTGTTTAGTACTTCTAGTAGTCTTTTGACTTATTTGGGTCTTTTATATAGAGTATCATGTCATCTACAAATAGTGATAACTCCTTTCTTTCCTATCTTTATTTCTTTTCTCTTTCTTGTCTGATTACCCTGGCTAGTGTTTCCAGAACTATATTGAATAAGAGTGGTGATAGTGGACATCCTTCTCTTGTTCCTGATTTTACAGTGAAAGCTTTCAGTTTTTGTCCATTTAGTATAATGTTGGCTATTGGTTTGTCATAGATGGTCTTTATGAGATTGAGGTAAACACAGTGTATTCTGACTTTCTGAAGGGTTTTTATCATGAACATGTGTTGGACTTTATTGAAAGCTTTTTCTGCATCTATTGAGATAGCCATGTGGTTTTTGTTTTTGGCTTTTGATGTGGTGTATTACATTTATTGATTTGTGTATGTTAAACCATCCCTCCATTCCTGGAATGAATCCCACTTGTCATGATGTATAATCTTGATTTGCTACATTCTATTTGCCAGTATTTTATTGAGAATTTTTGCTTCAATGTTCATTAGTGAGACTGGCTGATAGTTCTTTTTGGTTGGGTCTTTCTCTGGCTTTGGCATGAGAATGATACTTGCCTCCAGGAATGATTTAGGGAGGAATGCTTCAATTTCATTGGAGAATTTAAGGAGTACTGGCATCAAATCTTTCCTAAATGTCTTGTAGAATTCAGCCGTGAATCCTACAGGACATGGGCTTTTTCTTTGTTGGTAAGTTTTTAATTACGTTTTCTATTTCAATAGCTGATATTGGGTTATTCAAAATTGCTATATCTTCTTGGTTAAGCTTTGATAGTTCATATGTTTCTAGAAATCTGTCCATTTCCTCTGTTTTCTACTCTATGTGAATAGATATTTTCAAAGTAGGTATTCATGATCTTTTGAATTTCCATAGGATCTGTAGTAATTTCTCTCTTTTCAGTCCTTATTGCATGAATTTGGCTTTTTCCTTGATAAGGTTAGCTAGGTTTGTCAATTTTGTTTATTTCTCAGAAAACTAGCTTTTTGATTCATTCTTTTTTTTTTTTAGTTTTAATTGCATTGATTTCTGCTCTATTCTTTACAGTTTCCTCTCTTCTACAAGCTTTGGGTTTAACTTGCTATTCTTTTTCTACAGGCTTGAAATGAAGCATTAGGTTGTTTATTTGTGCTCATTCTGTTTTCTTGATATGACAATTTATTGCTAAATATTTCCCTCTTAAGACCGCTTCCATTGCAGTCTACAGGTTACAGTATGTTGTTTCCGCATTTACCTTGAATATAGGTATTGCTTTATTTCTTAATTTCATCTGTAGCCCACTGGTTATTCAGAAGGTTGTTATTTAAGTTCCATGTATTTATGCAGGTTTTGCAATTTCTTTTGCCATTAATTTCCCATTTTGGTGCGCTATGGTCAGATATTATGCATGGGATAATTTCAGTACCTTTGCATTTACTTAAGAATGTTTTATGGGATAATATATCGTCTGTTTTGGAGAATGACCCATGTGCAGCTGAGAAGAATGTATATTCTGATGTGGTTGGGTGGAACAATCTGTAAACATCTACTAAGTCCAACTGCTCACTGGTATGATTCAGTTCTATTATTTCTTTGCTGACTTTTTGTCTAGTTGATCTATCTCTTTGTGACAATGGGGTATTAAGGTTCCCCGTTATAACTGTGTTCTTGTGTATTTGGTTTTTCATGCCTGTATTTGTCTTATATAGTTGGGTGCTCCTGTATTTGGTGCATATATAGTTATAATTGTTAGTTCTTCCTCTTGAATTTTTCCACTAAGGAGTATGTGGTGACTTTCTTTCTCTCTTTTAATCATTTTAGGTTTGAAGTTCAGCAAACAGACTAGTTAACCCTGCTTTTTTCTGGGTTCCTGTTGCATGGAATACTGTTTTCCATCCTTTGACTTTTAAGCCACAAGCTTCCTTTTGGGTCAGATGTGTTTCTTGTATACAGATATTATGGGATCCTGTTTCTTGATCCATTCTGTCAATCTATTTCTTTTGATAGGTGAATTGAGGTCATTTACATTTATGGGTATCACTGATATGTATTGGCCTGACTTTGCCATGTTATGTTCCAGTTGTTTGCTTTCTGCTTTCCCCCCTTGTTTAACTGCTTGTCCTACCTGGTGGTTTCTTTCTGTTGTTGTTCTGGGGATTGTGGTCATTTTTATCTCCATCTAATATGTTTTTCAATACTCTTTCTAGGGTTGGTTTGATGGACATGAATTTCTTCAGTTGTTCTTTGTCATGGAAGTATCTTGTTTCTCCATTAAATTGGAATGTAGGGCCAGGGATTTAGCTCAGTGGCATAAGCATCTGTCTTGCAAGCGTGCAGTTGTGAGTTCGATCCCCAGCACCGAAACAATTCCAATTAAAAAATAAATGCTATTAAAAAAGTCAACTCATATAAATGTTAGAAATCTTTTAAAAAATGATAAATTTGAATGAAAGTTTTGCTGGGTACATTAGTCTGGGTTGAAAGTTGTTTTCTTTCAGGGTTTGAAATACCTCACTCCAAGCTCATCTTGACTTGAGGGTTTGTGCTGAAAAGTCTGCCGTGATTCTAATGGGCTTTCCTTGATCCATGAGTTGTGTCTTTTCTCTCTTGATATGTGAGTTGTGTCTTTTAGTATTCTGTTTTTATGCTGCATGTCTGGGATCTTAATTATTATATGTCTGGGTGTAATTTATGTTGGTTGTGATTGTTTGGTGTTCTATATGCCTCACTTATCTGCATATCAAATTTTTTCCCCATGTTTGGGAAATTTTCTGCTATTACTTCTGTGCATAGTTATGCCATTTGCATTGACTCCTGCATCTTCACTGATGTCTATTAGTCTTATATTGTTTCTCTTGGCATCATCTTGAAGCTGCTGGATTATTATTTCCTGCTGCTTTGTTATTTTTACAAGTTCTATTCTTTAATGATCGCTAATTGTGATCCTGTCCTCAAGGTCCAAAATTCTATCCTCAGCTTCATTTAAACAGTTTTGCCAGCTTTCAATAGAATTTTTTGTTTCTTGGATGTCTTTTTGAGTTTGTTTCATGAATTCTGTTTGTTTTCTACATTGTTCATTCAAGGTTTTAATCAGTTTCCCATGCTCGTCTACTTTTTTATCTATTTCTTTTCTAGCTGCACTGAGCAACCCCTTTACTAAGGTTATTTCTGCTTTTACATGAGAAATTAGTTCTAATTTGATTTCCTCTATAGCCTCATGGAGTTGTTTATTTCACTTGCTATCTTTTCAGAGATTTCCAGTGTGTTACCTTTGAAGTCCTCTATTTCAGTATCTGCTGGACTTGTTCCTGGTGGACTAGATGTTTGAGATTGCATTTTGCTTTTTCATTTTTCCATTTTCTCCTTTTGCATTAATATTTGGTCCTTCAATCCCACTAGTGTCAATTGTTGATAGTGTGTATCTTGGGGTCCTAATGTAAGGTTGATGTTTGTCCAATTACTGGGTCCCACAATGAAGAGGTGGGCCAGTCACCTGAAATCCCCCCGCAGGGCCTGTTGGGTGAGTCCTATGTTCTTCCTAGGCTGAGAAGCCTAGGAGTACTGATGGAAATCAACCTCTAGTTCCTGCTGTTATTATGTCTTCAGGTTGGTCAGAGTCACCAGATCTCCCTGTTTACAGTATTGGTCTCAGCTGGGACCCTACAGTGTTTGTCTCTGGATGTCCCACAGGCCCCCTGAATTTTCTCCAGGTTGGGGAAGGCCTTATTGGCACCCTCCCAACCTATCTGATATTCTCTGTGTAGAGGAAGGACTCACCCACCCTCTTGCCAAGTTTGCCTACAGCCTACTTCTGGAGGGGGCTTTGTTATTGCTCCTGTTTACCCACTGAAGGTGGCAAACTCTATTCCTATTTTAGGGGCAAACTCACCTCACTGATGGAAGCCTGCCGAGTTCTTCTGTTTAGATGAGGGATTACTGAGTCTCCCCTTGATACTATACAGTTAATCCACTGCAGTCCAAGGTTCTGGGGGGAGGTGTGGGAGTCGAAGATCAACAGCAATACTAGGTCCAGGAGGTAGGGGGTCCTTAATGGCAGCAGTAGGACTGTGGGGGCACGCGCTTCATGGGCTGGAGTTCCTAGGTCCTGAGGTGGGTGGTCAGGACTGTGGGGACATGGGAGGGGCCCAGTTCTGTCCTGGTCCACCCATGCTGCTGGCTGGAGTTCCCAGGTCCTGTGAGGTAGTCTGCCCAGATGTCAGGAGTCGCAGGAGGGGCCTCGGTCTAGCCGGGTCCTGCACACACTGCTAGCTGGAGTTTCCAGGTCCTGCAAGGTGGTCTGCTGGGAAGGCAAGAGTCATAGGAGAGGCCCAGGTCTAGTCCAGCCCTGTGTGCACCACTAGTGGAGTTCCAATTCTCTTTTTTAGTTGTAAGAATTCAGAGATGCCCAAGGTCACTACCTATGATCACACAGAACACATATCTTGTGACCAATACACTCTGTCAAAGATAAAACTGTCTCAGAGAAAACCATCCTCAATAAGAATCTACCCTCCTATGGGAAACACTGAACATCCTACTTCAACTAAGATGAGATACTGAAAAACATCACCAAGAGATGATTTTGTGTTGCTACAAACAACCTGCTAGTATATTAGGCTCAAAGAGAAACCAGACTATAAAATCCAAGGAACTGCTCCAGTGGCAATCAAAGATTTTTATGATAGCAAGATGAAAGAAATATTCTACGTTAGTGATGTTGCTTAATAGTACAATGCTTGCTCACTGTATGAAAAATCCTGGGTTTGATCTCCAGCATCTAAAAAACAAAAAAAAAAAAAATTGAGGTTGTTCTAAATCTTTCAGAGAGTAAAATTGTGAAATGGTTAGAATCCAGAACAAGTGTTTCATTCCTTATGAAAGAACTGTGTAGCTTACAAAGGACAGTGGAGAACTACTACAATTACAGCACTAGTCTAAAACGTCCAGGTACTTTTAGGACTTTGTTATAGTCAAGGTTTACAAGGAGAGCAAGACAATATAGGACACATAATTCATAGTATTATTTTGTAATAGTCACCCAAAGAGTTAAATACAAGAAGTGCAGGAAAACTGTCCACATGCTAAGACTCAAGGAATCCAGCAAAGGGCCTGGATCCCACAGCAACATCCTGAATGAGTACAGCTGAAGACCTAGAGCCTAAGACAATGTTTCCTTTAAGTCCAACTGGAGGCCTTGAGCTCACAACAAGGACTCATGCAAGTCTGCTTCACAGATCTGCATTGGGAAGGCCCAAAGGTCGGCAGTGGAAGCTATAAAGTCTGTGCCAGCAGGATGAAGGATCTGTGCCAGTAGGCTGAGGGTTCTGCACTGGAGCCCGGAGGCATTGCTCAAAGAACCAGAGTTTCCCAGAAAATACCACAGTCATACTCAGCAACAACGAGGTCCCAAGCTCCTCCAACCATAAGAACAGCTGAATTCGTATCAGGAAGTCAGTGTGCCAAGCTTCTCCTGGAGACTAAACATACATCTTCCCCTCCAAAGTAAGGAAGTGGTAAAGACAAGACCAGAGCTCCCCCAAAATGAACTGCAGCCATTCTCAGAGACAAGGTCCCGTGTGCCTCTGACAATGGTAACAACCAAGTTCCTATCAGCAAAGAAGTGCAACAAACTCTTCCAGGTGCACCAATTGCAACAGGAGAACCAACAGCACCACAGAGAATCAACAACAGTCTTACTCTTTCTTCAGTTCTCCTTTTTATCTTGGCAACAGTCCTCAGATGGGTCATCCACACTCGGCACCATGCTGATTCAGTTCAGCTGGTACTACAAGCTGACCACCAATCATCAGTCCACCAGAGACCTTCTTTTAAAAATTTAATTGGGTGTGTGTGTGTGTGTGTGTGTGTGTCTCCTTGTCATTTAGTTTTTCTAATGTGCATATTCCACATTTAATTCAATCTTTGCCAAAACTTTGTATTTGGCTATTGTTCACATTCTTATCTGGGCATATATCCAACCTCTTACTCCATAAAACACTGGAATAAACTCTTTTTTTTTGAAAAAACTTTAATATATTAGGACATTAAAAAAAACTAAGCAGGAGGGAAACTAAATATATTTTCATACAAAATACAGGATACAGATGTTATCCATCAAGCTTACAGGACTATCTCTTTAACAGTAGTTACAGGACTATCTTCTCAGCTGAACAGGAGGTAGCAATCTAAAAACTACAAATGTTCCCAAGTCCCAATCTATTCCTTCATTCACTTTTCCTTCATTCACTTTTCAGGGGGTATTTTCCTTTGACCAGGCTTGTATACCATTCCCATTAGACTTGGCTTGATGAAGTGTCAGCAAGTCTATGGAGGACAAGCATTTTGGGAATCTACAGAATCAGCTTTAACCATGTATGATATCCCTAAATTAAAAAACAAAGCAAAACACGCAGGGCTAATGTGTTGGTTGAACTATTCCGAGTAAACAGGCTGTAGTTAGAATGACAAAACCAGCTTTGGCCTTTAAAAAAAAATCCATACTTGTATAAACATTCCTTAGTTTCCTATTCTGAAAGTTATTTCCATGGCACCGTCATGAAACAGTAAAAAAATAAAAATGTTATTTTAAAAAATTCATTTACAGAGTACTATGTGACTTGATCCTTAGGCACAGGAAAACAAAACAGTGAGCTCACAGAGAGGGAATAAGCCAGGCCCAAGGCATGGGCAGTAGAAAAAGAGCATTTCATAATAGAATTAAAATGTGATTGAGAGTCAGAGATATAGCTCAGTGGCATGGCACATGCCTGGCAAGAGTGAGGTCATGAGTTCAATTCCCGGTACCAAAAAAAAAAAAAAGTAAAATGTGATGATTGATAAATCATATGTAACATAAATTATAATTTAAAAGGAAAAGACAGTCAAGCAAAGAAGCAGCAAGAGCTGGGCAGATGGCACATGCCTGTAATCCCACCACTCTGAGAGACTGAGGCAAGAGGATCACGAATTTGAGGGTATCCTTGACAAACAGGAACCTATTTTAAAATGGAAAAAGTAGATAAAAAGAGGTGAAGATGTAGTTTAATGGGAAGGCCATGGATTCAATCCTAGGTCAAAACAAACAAACACACAAAAACACCACCACCCAATAAAACAGCACCAAGACAGTTGAAAACATGCTAAAGCAATGGTGTATTTTGAAACCAATGATAACTGAAGAGTAGTGTGACAGATTTTTCCTATAACTCCATTTTACAACACTCAAAACAATCAGCTGGATACTCAGATTCTGATTCGCGGGTCCAGATGCCTCAGGAGCACTTTGCATCTCAAACCGTGATTCTATGCTTACAACTGAGAGGTGCCTGGAGCAAAGGAAGTGGCACATGCTCGGAGTGGGCTTTGAAAAGAGAGGATGTGGGATTTTTACCAAGAAAATGCTATAGAATTATATTCAAAAAAATACTCTTTTCAGTGTCTTTTCACTTCCTATCTTACCTTTTAAATCAGGGGGCACAAGAGTTGTGCTACAAGATTTACAAAACACTACTATTACTAGGGGTCTGACACACAAAACAGCTTACTCCGACACAGGAAGCCATCATCTTGTTAACTGGAGAAAACATGTAAGAACTAAAAGGATCAGCAGTATGAACAAAGCAACAAAAGAACACGTGACAAAGAAAAGGAACTCTAAGATTTTTGCCCTCTTCCCACAGCAGGCTCCACAATTTATGAACAGCTGGGAAATTTCCTTTTCACAGGAAAAGGATGACTGCTTAGTTCACAGTAAAGTGGAAATGACAAAAACTGACTGCATCACACAGAAAGAAAGGTGTTTCCTGACGGAAGAAGATAGACAACTTTAAAACAGAAACAAGATAAAATAACACACACAACAAGCAGGGGGAAAAAATCCCTTCAAAAGATGAAAGAAAAAAATGACTAAATCAAGGAAATTTTGAGTTAGCCTCAGAGGATAATCATTTTGTCCCAGTGGGTTAGCTACCTCAAGTGCAAATATGCTTAAGGGGGAAAATAACATTTCTACTTTATATTCATAAAGGGGTATTTATCTACAACTTTTCAAAATGAGTAGCTTCAGCTACACACACACTCAATGAATACATATTTCATCATGAACTTATGACTAGTTCATATTATTTTAAAGAACTGTTTATTGTGAAAATGGCCATACTCCCAAAATTGTTATACACATTTAATGCAATTCCAACCAAAAACTATTAGCATACTTCACAGAAATAGAGAAAACATTTCTAAAATCCATCTGGAAGCAGGAGAGACCTAGAATAGTAAAGGCAATCCTGGGTAGCAGAGGCAAG
>PVLA01003161.1:102211-226646 GCA_004027455.1 Hydrochoerus hydrochaeris
AAAAAAAAAAAAAAAAAAAAAAAAAAAAAAAAAAAAAAAAAAAAAAAAAAAAAAAAAAAAAAAAAAAAAAAAAAAAAAAAAAAAAAAAAAAAAAAAAAAAAAAAAAAAAAAAAAAAAAAAAAAAAACCAATGAAACAAACAAAAGACACAAAAACAGGCCTGAGGACCAGTGCAACAGATTAAAAGATACAGATACAACTACAAACACACTCAATCACTTTATCTTTGACAAAAGAGCCAAGTATGTTCACTGGAAGACAGCCACCTTTTTAATAAATGATGCTGGAAAAATTGGCTTTCTACATGCCAAAGACTATAACTAGACCCATCTCTAGCACCATGTACCAAACTAAAGTCAAAATATATCAAAGATCTAAATATTAAAATAGAAACACTGAATCTACTGGGAGAGAAAGTAGGTAGAAATCTTGAAGACACAGGAATAGGCAGAGACTTCATGAATAAAACCCAGACTGTATAGGAAATACTTCAAAGAATCAACAAAATGAATCTTGCCTTATTAAAAAGCTTTTGCACAGCTAAAGAAATCAACAAAGTGAAAAGACAACCCACAGAGTAGGAAAAATTTTATTCAACTGTTCCTCAGACAAAGGGTTTCTATCTAGAAGATATAAAGAATTAAAAAAAATAGACCCCCCCCCCAATCCCAAGATGGGCATCTGAGATGAATACACACTTCTCAGGTGAAAACATACAAATATGTGAAAATATGTTCAACATCATTGGTCATTCAAGAGATGCAAATTAAAACAATACTGAGATACTATCTCATCCCAGACAGAATGGCTGCCATCAAGAAATCAACAAATAACAAATGCTGGAGGAGCTGTGGGGCAAAAGGACTCCTTCCCTTCTCCATTGTTGGTGTGAGTGTAGACTGGTGCAACTACTGTGGAAATCTGTGTGGAGATTCCTCAAAAAACTAAGTTTTGAGTTTCATTCCACCTAGCTATTTCCCTTCTGGGTATCTTTCCAGAAGAATTAAAAACATCACACAATGATATATGTGCACCCATGTTCACAGCAGGACAATTTGTAATAGCTAAATCTTGGAAACAATCCAAATGCCCAGCAACTGAGGAATGGATAAAAAAGATGTGGTGTTTTTATACAATGCAGTACTACTCAGCAATAAAGGAGGATAAAGTTGAGACTTTTGTAGGTAAATGCATGCAACTTGAGACCATACTCATGTGTGAAATAAATCAGATTCACATGTATAAACACTGTATTGTCTCCATAGTATAAGAAACTGAAAGAGTAAGTTCTAAAACGTACAACAGATATTGTAAAATGGGAATAAATTGTTCGAAAGAAAAAAGGAACTAGGATGGGTGAAAGAGGAAAGGACAGAAGGGAAAAGGAAAATAGTGTGTGTCTCTTGGTTCATTGAAAAGGAAGGTTTCCGCTAATACTGATTGAAGAAATTTTTATGCCCAGTACCCTGAGCAACTATTTTAAAGATAAAGACATGTAATGTATTATCTATTGTTATTCCATTACTGTTATAAAATTGTTTTACCTTTTCTCATAAAAATAAAAAAATTAATTAAAAACCCCTGATATTTAAATGGCTTATTCTGTAAACTATAACGATTCTTAATAAGTATATTTCTTCATTCATTAAAAAGTAACAATGCAACACTTTGTGTGGTGGGGACATAGTGGAGAAACAGCTGTCTGCCCTCATGAAGATTAGAAGGGAGCCAGTTTTCATGAGCAACTTTTGTTTCACTTTAACATCACATACAACCAAAATGACAAAATTCCTATTTCTAAGAATATCTGAGTATCACAGAATATAACCAAAATGACAAAATTCCTATTTCTAAGAATATCTGAGTATCACAGATTTCTTAAGAAATGGCAGTCACTACCGCCACTTCACCGCTATCAGCAAATGCCTCAAAAGATTTTGCAACAAATGAACTCCTGAGGCAATCATTGGAAATTGCTAATAACTTCCAATTTCCTTGTGTCACTGATCACAGGAATTCAAACAACCTTCTAATAAAGATATGCATCTGGAAAGAACCAATAATAATCTAATTATAACCCCATCTTTCCACTAGTATAACCTCTGCCCAAATACATACTTCTAATAGAGGCTGAAGGCCACCAGGCAAAAGAAAATATTCTCCCTTTGCTCTGGGTAGATGGCAAGGATATTTTAAAGAAGGAAATGCAAGGTTTTAAAAAATAACCCCAGGATTGGAGAAGTGAAAAATTTTGTATTTTAGAATATAAATTCATTCTCATCAAGAGTTAACAGAAGGAAATGGGAAACAGAAAGTGTTGACTAGACAAAAATTTGATTTATCTGCTTCCCATTTCTTTCTGTTACTTTTCATTTGTTTGTTTTTTTGAGGCAGGGTCTTGCCATGCAGTTCAGGCTGCCCTTGAGCTCACTTTGTAGTCCAGGCTGGTCACAAATTCACAACAATCATCCTGTTTCAACCTCCTGAGTGCTGGGATTACAGGCATGTACCACTACACCTGGCTCTGTTACTTCTTGATGAGAATGAATTCATGTTCTAAAATACAAAATTAATTTTTAATTTTCTTCACCAAATCCTGGGACTACTTTGCAAAAATATCCATTACCTTCTCAAGCATAAGAAAAGTTATTCATCTGTTTCTAAAAACCTATTTATTACTGTTTCTGATGGGGTAAAAAACCTTTACTTCAGCTGAGCTGTCATCTTCAAAATAATTTTAACCCCCAAATAACACTCCTCAATATTAAATTCTTTTAATCTTTGCTAGTTCTGGCTTGCACTTCCCTGGTTTTTATACATACTATAAATATTGCTGAGCATATCAAAACTGATCATTAAAGGAATCAACAGATTAGAAAATATACCATTCAATCCAGGAACAGAAAATCTATGCATGCAAATGGCAGTAAGTTGTAGGCAAATTATTTACAGAACTAAAGTTTAGATACAAGGAATGATTAAAAACATACAGGGTGTGATTAAATAAAACAAATTTATTACAGTAAAAGCATTAATCCCCCTCAAAATATTCTTCTTCTCTTTTTGAACATGCTCATTTCATCAGTGTTGCCACTTAATGAGGTAGTTTCTGAAGTCCTATTTTATGAGTCTTTGTGCTGTTGTGGCTGCCTCAATGTCCTGAACTGATTCCAAACATTTACCTTTTGAGGTCCTTTTGACTTTGGGGAAGAGCCAGAAGTCACACAGTACTAGATCTAGTGCATAAGGTGGCTGAGGACACACTGTAATGACTTTATTTGATAGAGACTGCTGTAAATACTTTGAATCAATTCAGGACAGCCATGACAACACAATTAAAGACACTCATGAAGAGGACTTCCAGAACTGCTTCAGAATTGGCAAGAATGATGGGATAAGTGTGTGTAGAGTGAGGCAGGGTATCTTCAAGGGGACTAATGGTAATTCATCTTTTGGTTAATTTTTTAAAATTCAAACATTTACCATATTTTTGTGACCACACTGCATATCTATGGATCATTAGAACCCTTTTCATGAATTGGGTCAGCTTGAGAAAGATTCCACTGAATCCTGGAACTGAGGAAGGTTGATGGCGGTCCAGCCAGTCAATTCATTCAGTATACTTTGAATTGTGATGTAACTGTGGGTTAATGTTTTTGCTGACATATAAAAATCTGTTTGCAATTTAACAGCCTTCAGGTCATAAACTCATATATATGTGACCACAAGAGCTGTATTAGTCTGCATGTTTAACTAGGCCAAAATATTTCATAGTGGTTAGCACAGATTTACAATAAATATTTCATTTTACCATATCTGTCTCTTTTAAGAAAATTGGCATGATGGCCTTTTATGTCATCTAATAAAACATACTGTGCAAAGAAAGTCTAAATTAGAAAAAACTTATATGATTCCTTCTATAGGTACAGTGTCTTCTGGTTTACAATGTATATTCATATCCATTATTCATTTTATGTTCAAAACAGGTTTGTAAAATTATAGATCCTTTATATGTACTAAGATCCATCTTGTAGATTAGAGAAATTAAAGGATTTACTAAAGGACACAGTTAAAAAGTAGCAGAATTAGGACAGGAATCTGAGTCTGATGCCTGCTTCTCTGTCATTAGGCAGATAAAAGGCAGTATGTTATTCATTTACAGTTTTTGTTTGTTTTTAATCTATGCTTTGCTTAGACTTATAACATGAAAAGTCCTGGAAAAAATAAGTTATTAACATTGTAAAGTTCTTTAATGTCACTGAACCCTAGATAATACCATTCTACTAATAACACTGTAAAGTTTGGCAACCTATACTTTTCATGGACTCTGGCAAAAATACTACTGTGCCCTGCCATTAGTCCAATCTATACATATTTTTAAACAAAGAAATGTTCAGGAAGTACTATATACTGTATTTCTGAAATGGAGAATAACAGTGATAAGCAAATGAATGGTTAATGAAAGATATTGCTTTACTACTGTTTTCTGTTTATACTATGGGAAAATAATTCAGAACACCTAGGCAAGAAGTTCAACAGTTTAATTAAATGTGAATATCTCTGCCTGAATGTTTACGATAACTATTACTGTTTTTTTCCAGTTTAACATGTCAGTCAAGAAAGATTTCAGCAGCAAATCAGTAGTTAATATTACTGGGTGCTTACTACATACTAAACATTGCACTAAATATTTTACATAGATTTCAGGGGAAAACTGTCTTTCTCTCAAGGTCTTGCTTGCAATTAGCTGATTCATAGTCCCAGAACGTGAATCTTGGATGTTTAACTGAACCTACTGCTCCCATCTATTACACACAAATAGTATTAGCATGATCTGATAACACTAAAGTTTTTGTAATTAAGAGTTAAAGCTCTTAATATTATACTGCATTCTTGATTCCGAAAATATAAAATGCATATTTTCATTTACCTATTCCCCCAAAGTAAATTTTAATCACCATTTTAATATATATTAGCAGGAATACTGTTCATACTTTAAAAAAATTACAGCTTGCACTGTATTGTATATTTTACACTCAGATTCTTAAAATTAACAATACATAATGGTCACTTTATGCTAAGTCAGTACACACAGAATGATCTCATACTTCCACGGCTGCAGTGCATGATCATAACACATTCATCCTCCATGTCCAGATCTGTTTGTTATCATTACCAACTTTGCCATAACAAACTCCTTCATATATACAACTTGGCATACCTTTTGAAAATAAAATATAAAGTGAATTCCTAGAAATATAATTTTTAAGTCAAGGGGCTACACACATTTAACCTCTGATAAATACCTACAAAAGGCTAAACTTATTAACATAAACACACCAGTTTATACATTAGAATCAAAATATCATTTAAAAATTTTTTGGAGGTATTTCACTCTTATGCCTATTAGAAAAATAATCCTTAAGGGGGATGAATCAGTTCTATAAACTCTTTTTTTTTGTTGTTCTATAAGCTCTTAATAAAGATTAGATTGGATATGGTCAGTGGAGATTACTGAATTTTTAAAGAATTAAAAATAAATCAAGGTATAAAAAAAATTAATAATTGAAGTAGATTCCATGATATGAACTTCACTAATTCTCACATAAAACCCAAAAGTTTTGGGTAACAGAGTACAGTCACTAACTGCTAATAGACTATTTTCAGAAATGTAGACATGTGGCCAGATCCACATTTCTGACAGTCATAAACAAAATGATGCTATGCTGAGAAATGTTCATTGAAAAATGATTATTTGCCATAAAAAGACTCTTCCTTATGCCAGGGATTATTTAAAAGGGAACCCAAGATCATTCTTTCTACTACTTTTTATTACAAAGTATGAAACTAAATGTATAAAGATCAATAATGTAAAATTCTGAGTTTATCTTTCCCCTATCTGGTATGATTTTATGTTCTCAGCCATTTGGCTTGTGTGTACTGTACAACTAGGAGGCTGTATTTGCTCACTAACAAAAGTAAAAGCTCTATTTTTCCTATTGTGTTTACATAATTCTTTCCATATTCCTTGTTTTCTAAGCCAGTTATTTTGCCCACCTTCAAGTGCTCATGATTATTAATTCCTTAATTCAGCAGAACATGTTTCATTTTCATATATTATGGGTGTCTCTGCACCCTTTCTGGCAATGGTTTCTTTAGGCTCTAAGGAAATTCTTTTCTATTTTACCTTTTCCAGCACCCACGTCTTTGTCTCTTTCATTTCAGTCTATTTCTTTACTGTCAAATCTATGTAAGTATATGGGTGGTGTATAAAACAATGCATTCAATTATATATATATAACATTTATATAACATATATATTACATATATATTATATATATATATATAATATATATATGAAAAATTTTTTTGAGACAAAGGTCTCAGGCTGGTCTTGAACTCACGATATAGCTAGGCTGGCCTCGAACTCATAGCAACCCTCCTTCCTCAGTCTCCCAAATGCTGGGATTAAAAGCCTGTACCACCATGCCCAGCCTATTTACATTTCTGATATGAGTTATACATCAAAATAATCAGGGCACACTAGAAAAGCATGTCCCTTAAAAAAACATAAACTAGACATGGTGATACAGGCCTGTAATCCTAGCCCTGGGGAAGTTGAGGCAGCAGGAGTGTTGTCAGTTCAAGGCCAGCCTGGGCTACGCAGTAAGTTCAAGGTCAGGACGAGCTCATAGTAAGACACACACACACACACACACACACACACCCACCCACCCACCCACCCACCCACCCACCAAGTGACCTGGTAAAATTACATTCTACTTTCTTTAGGATAGTATTTGTGACCTCCTGGACAAACTTAACAGCTAAACTATAGACATCTTTTCAGCACTGTTTGAATATAAACTTCATAAAATAGACAAGGACTAAAGCACCTGATTGTAACAGTACTTAAAATGTTACTTTTTCAATTTCTAACCATGTATTATTTAAAATTTTATTTAAAGAGAAAAAAAAGCAAAACAAAAAAGGGAAGAAACAATACAGAATTTCAAAGAAAAAGAAAAAATAAACAGTAAGAAATCACTAGTTGATAAATTACATATTGTCTTCTAGATATAGTTGTTCAGGCTATAAAACTAAAGCATACAGATTGGACATTCAAACAGTGAGGCTGCGAACAGTTCCGCTCAATGATCCAACAAAAACCCAGCAACATGGTCATCAATCCTACACACTTAAACATACATGCAGTTATATCCTTTAGAGCGCTTTCTTTTCCTCCTTTTGCTTTTCAAGTCCATTATCTGTTTAGTTATATCGTGTTTCAGCTTGCTTAATATCTTACTGATTTGTTTTGTTATTTACTTTTTATTTAATTTTTTATTATTAGAAAAATACAACAGAACAAGACAGAACAAAGCCAACTGAGACAGTGCAGTGAAATTGGTACTGAAACCCTCAACAGGTTACTGGCATAACAGCAATAGGTACCATAGTGTATCCCATTATCTTCATAACAGTTGTTCTTTCAATAAGGGATAGCCAAATCAAAGGAAATACGGGACATTCTAGAACTTATCAAAACAGAACACTGAATAGAGCAATATCATTAATCAGAACAAAGCAAAACAGTGATAACAATATTTGCCTTCAAAGAGATGATAGAAGGAAATCTCCCCTATTTACTACATTGCATATGGTCAACCTCTCAAGAGATGTCTAGATCTCTGGCTCACTTGCTAACAAGTGGGTGGTGGTGGTGGGTTAATTCTTAGCCCACTCACCAGTAGGCTCCTGGGAGCTGCTGAGTGATTCTTCACCTGGCTCATGCCAGGGGTGCTTACCGAGAGGGCAGGCAAACTGCCTTTGTGTGCTGCCCTTGAGTCGCTCCATGGTGGGAGCTCTGGGGTTGCTGGTTGGTTCTCCTCCCAACTCAGGGCAGGGGCCCCTACTGAGAGGGCAGGCAGACTGCCTTTGTGTGTTGCACCCTGAGTCCCGGGTCTCTGGAGCTGCTGGTTCTCCTCCCAGTTCAAGGGTGGGCGTCTTACCAAGAGGGCAGGCAAATTGCCTTTCCGTGCTGCTCCTTGAGTCTCTCTATGGTCTCTAACCATGTATTTTCAACCAATATTTTATGCTTCATTACAGCTATTTTTTAAGCCTTTATGACATACAGATCACCATGATAAGTGATTTACACCCATTTTATTTAGTGCTCATTCAGTTTCTTACATTAGTGAGACAATATGGTATTTACATGAGTCTGATTTCACTTATGTCTATGGTCTCTGGTTGCATCCATTTACCTTTAAAAGCCTCTAGTTTATCCTTCTTTAAACCTGAGAAGTAGTCCATTGTATAAAAATACCACAGCTTTTTTATCCATTCCTCAGTTGATGGGCATTTGGGTTGTTTCCAAGATCTGGCTCCACAAATCATGCAGCTATAAACATGGGTGCACATATATCACTGTGGTATATTTTCAATTCTTCTGGGGAAATGCCCAAAAGGGAAACAGTGGAGTCAAAAGGAACCAATAATCCTAGTTTTCAGAGGAATCTCCACACTGATTTCCACAGTGGTTTTACCAGTTTACACTCCCACCAATGTAGACGGGTTTCTTCCCCTCCCCCCCAGCCTTTCCAGCATTTATTTGTTGATTTCTTGATGATAGCCATTCTTTTTGGGGTGAGGTGGGTATATCTCAGTGTTGTTTCAAATTGCATTTCTCAAATGACCCGTAATGTTGAACATTTTTTCGTATATTTGCATTTGTATTTCTTCACCTGAGAAGTATGTATTCATCTCAGGTGCCCATTTTTGGATTGGGTCTTTGAATCTGGGAGGGGGGTCTGATTTTTTTTTCAATTCTTTATATGTTCTAGATAGAAGTCCTTCGTCAGAGTGACAGAAAAATTTCTTTCCCATTCTGTGGGTTTTCTTTTCACTCTGTTGGTGATTTCTTTGGATGTGCAAAAGCTTTTTAATAGGATAAGATCCCTTTTGTTCAGTCTTTGAAGTACTTCTCCTGCAGTTTGGTTTTTGTTAATGAACTCTAATACGCCCATGTCTTCGAGATTTCAATCTACTTTCTCTTCCAGTAGATTTAGTGTTTATCTCAATATTTAGATTTCTGATCCATTTTGACTTTAGTGCATGGTGACAGGCATGGGTCTAGTTTAAGTCTTCAGCATGTGGAGAGCCAGTTTTTCAGCACCACTTATTAAAGAGGCTTGCTTCTAGTGAACACATTTGGCCCCTCTGTCAAAGTAAGGTGATTGGGTGTGTTTTCAGTTCTGTCTGTATCTTCTAATCTGTTCCACTGATCCTCAGGTCTACTTATTTGCCAGTCATGCTGATTTTATTATAGCAGCATTATAATATTTCAGGTCACAGATTGTCATGTCTCCTGCCTTGCTTTTGTTGCCTAGGACTGCCTTTGCTAATTTGGTCTTTCCTGATTACAGATGAATTTTTGGAAATTTTTTTATAGATCTGTGAAGTATGCTAGTGATATTCTGATCAAGATTGCATTAAATCTGTGTAAGTTTTGGGGATATGGCCATTTTCACGATATCGGTTCTTCCTATCCATGAACAAGGGATATATCTTTCCATTTTTTGAATTCCTCTTTCTTTTTTTAGAGTACTGCAATCTTCAATGTATAAATCTTTTACTTTCTTTGTAAGACTGATTCCTAAATACTTCATTTTGGGGGATGTTATTGTGAAGGGTGTGGTTTCCCTAATTTCTGTCAGTTTGTTGTTTTTCACCACTAACTTAATGAGCCAACTTATTACTTCCATCTTGTAGATGAGGAAAAGACCTAGAGAGGTTTAATGTCTCCAAATTCATAACAGTAAATAAAAGGATTTCAATCTCATACTCTATACATCTTTCTAATTAACATATATATTTATGTAAATTAAACAAAATTTTTACTTTACATGAGACTTCATATTCTTCAAAGCTTTTGATTCTCTCTCCACAATGACATAAAGAAAATTTATACAAATCCTTATACGGTGTAATAGATCAAAAGTATTAAGCAATAATAGAGAGGTTTTTTTTTTTTTTTTTTTTGTACTGCGGATTGAACTCACAATCTTGCACTTGCCAGGCAGGCACTTATGCCGCTGAACTAAATCCCCGGCCCAGAGGTTCTTTAACAATCTGTATAATCACACTTTATTTCAAGGCAGGCATCCTGGGAAAGTATTCAAGGAAAGCAGTATTTAGCTCCCTGAACACTGGACAGTTAATTTTCTTCCGCAGGCCTGGACTGCTTTACAGTAAGAGTCCACTGCTAAGAAGTCTGTAGTAAAATCCAAACCCTGTGTCTATAGCAGTCTTACCTGGGGTTTGACAGTGTATTACACTTCTGATTTACCTATCCCTCAAAGGCCCACATGTTAAAGGCTTCATCCCTAGTGCAGCCCCAACGGAAAGTGTGAAAATTTTAAGGGGTAGAGTCCTCAGAAGATATTCTAGTCATTGGATGTGTAAAGCTGACAATGAGAACCCCTACCCTTCCTCTTCTCTTTTGCTCTTGGCCATGAGGACAAGTTTTTTTCTATCACACACTCCTGCCATGATGTCCTCCCTTACCACAGGCTCAAAAACAGTGGGACCAACTGATTATGAATTGAAATCTCTAAAACTGTGGGTCAAATGAACCTTTTTTCCTGGTAAGCTAATTATCAATTATCTCAGGTATTAGTAAGTAAAAGAAAGCTAATTACATACTGTGCATAGATTACCCATCTATCTTTACTTGTGTACAGCACTTTTGGAAATAGCATTTGGTAAAACTGTAGAGTTACTTAATTTCAAACTGTAAATCACAGTTTCATTTTAAATTAAAAGGTCATTATATAATTTCATGGAGAAAAAAATCTGAAGACTCTGCTACCTACCTCCTCTTGACACAGATCACTCTTGTGGAGTCTATGATTTTGAAAGAATATATTTGTTGTTCTTTCCATGGTATCACAATCTCCCAAATAAAAATCTCACACTACTTATCAGTTAGAGAGGCTCTGTGAATATTTTCAATATTTTGACGCTCATGGTACATAAGGCAGGCATTTAAACTTAACACTAACCTATATGAAATGCTTGATTCTATGGGGAAATGTGTAGGTTCCAAGGTGACTCACTCTCTCAAAAATCATGTAACAGACATTGCTACTCTTAAGAAGATGATCAGGGAGTTACATCTCTCTAGCTTTGCTTAAATTTCCCATTCAGTCCTTTCATATCTCTCCAGCAGCAGAACAAAGTGGAAAAAGTATAAGTAAGCTTTGGGACTCCAGGGATCAAAACAGCAGAATAGGGAGCAGCAGCAATTCAGCCTCTCTAAGATCAAGAATGCAGATACTGGAAAATAATAACCTAGAGGGAAAAAAAAATAGAAAGAGGAAGGCAGAAGAGGAGGAAAAGCAAGAGGAAGAGGAAAAAGAGGAAGAGGAAGATTCCTGAGAATTGTAAAAAACTGATATAAAAATTAAATGCTACCAAGAAACTGAAAAGCCAGACTACAACACAGAGAAGGGAATGAAACAGTCTGGACTCTGTGGCGCATGGCTCAAGGATTGTGAGAAAGGGAGCTACCTCTGGAAGGCGTGAGCACAGCAGGCTTCATAGGGCCCCAAGGAAAATGGTAGTTATGGATTGGCTGGTGGTGCTTGTCATCTGCAGAGACAGTGAGGGGTTTTGCTGTAATAGTCCTTCCATAGACAGCAGCTGGAGAGGGATCC
Organism: Hydrochoerus hydrochaeris; assembly: GCA_004027455.1. Classification (NCBI taxonomy): domain Eukaryota; kingdom Metazoa; phylum Chordata; class Mammalia; order Rodentia; family Hydrochaeridae; genus Hydrochoerus; species Hydrochoerus hydrochaeris. The sequence continues at coordinate 113,931 of PVLA01003161.1, forward strand.
TACCACAGGCGCCCACAATCTCCCCGGAGAATGCAAGGTTGGGCACATTCAGGGAAGGGGTTGAATGTTTGAACCCGGGACTCAGCACAGCCATGAGACAGCTTCACTTCAGGGTTTCCAGGGTTACCCTCCACAGTGACTGGCTGAGAGACTCCTTCAGACAGCGCAGGCTGGAAAGAGATCCTGAGGGGTTTGAGCTCGACAGGGAAGGGACATGGGCCCTGCTTGTGCAGCTGGAGATCATGCCCAGCTTAAACTGCTCTTGGTTTGAAAGTCTCCATACTGGGTATTGAAGCGGCCTGCTTACTCTGCATGCAGTATTGATATGGGGTCTGCCTGCCTTCCTTTTCCACTGGTGGGAAGGCGGACATATCCCAGTTTGTACACTGCCACACTCTAGGAAAACAGAGGCACTGGAATGTGGGGGCGAGGCTCAAAACAAAAAAACAGGATTTAAGGCTAGGCAGAGAAAATGGAGAATTGCTAGACTTCAAAATTGTGGGTGTTGGTGGGAAACCACTTACTCAAAAACACAGAAAAATTTTGGACTATTCTGTTTTTTTTATTATTATTTTTAAAAATTTGTTTCTGGGGTGGGGATTTAGCTGAGTGGCTTAGTGCCTGCCTGGCAAGCGCAAGGTCATAAGTTCAATCCCTAGTACAAAAAAAAAAAAAAAGTTTCCTTTCTCTTTCTTCTTTTGTCATTTTTCCTTGCTGTTTTTTCCTTTTTCTTAGTACTTGTTTTTTGTTTTTCCTTTTAATTTTTTTAATCTTTTAAAACAAAGCATTTACTCTGAGGCATTGTTGAAATTCTTGAGATGAACTGGATGCTGCAACAATTGCTCTCTTGGCTTTAGATGCTGCTCCTTCACAGAATCCACGCCTGAATCTATGAGACGCCATTTTCAGGTGCCTCAATTGCCCAGTTCTGGTGGTATTTTTGCCCTGATTTTCGTTTTCCATATTATTTCTTTTCTCGCCCTCTTTTTAAAAAATCTATTTCTCATTTGGTTTTTTTGGCTACTTTTATCTAATTCTATAACTAACCTTTTACTCTCTAATAGGATCTTGTGCTCCACTTCTCCCTCTTCCTTCTCCTATCTTATAGTTTAAGTTTTCACATTTTTCTATGTTCTCCAGTCTTCAACTCCTTATATTTTTAATAGTGTAACCATTAAGCTTTATTACTCTTTAGATAGGTAACTCTCTTTAGATAAGTAATCACTGTTGAATTCTCATATACCTGTCACATTTAGTACATATTGGGTGCATGTCAATATCTGAGTTGTTTTAGTGTTTATACAACAATTGTAGATTTTTCTCTACAGTAAAGGGTGTTACATTACTGGTTTTTATAATATGTCTAATTGCCAGCCTAATTTTTCTTATGGTATGTCTAATTGTCAGTGTGATTATTTAAATACAGGGTGACCAAAAACTGCATATTTTTCATGCAGTTTCGATGATACTACTGTACATCATTTGCTTGATGTTGCCAATGTCACATAATTATTGCTACTAATGGGTTTTCCCTGTAAGCCCACACCCAGATTACTGCTGTGACATTAACAAACCTAGAGTCCATTCATAGAGAACTTGGTGTTACACCAACTGCACTGAATCCTCCCCTTCCAAATTAACAGAGGTGGCCTGATCTTGGGGGAGAGGCAAGAGACTATAGTTAACCATGCCCAAAGTACATCACTGAAAAGTGGACTACTGTACCTAAAGAGATCTCCATACTACCAACAAGGTCTCTCAACTATAGACATCTATAAATTTCAGCACAAAACAAAAACGACACAAATATGAGAAGAGAAGGCAGCAAAATGCCTCTCAAAACTCCCAACTCTGGGTACAGGGTTTAGCTCAGTGGCATAAGTACCTGCTCGGCAAGTGCAAGGTCATGAGTTCAATCACTGGTACCAAAAAAGCACCCCCGGCAAAACAAAAACCTCCCAATGCCCCTAAAACCAATCCAGGGGCAAAGGGTAAAAACAGCAAAGGCCACACAACCACATTACTCAAAAGGATAACAGAAGAGGTTAAAAAACAGATCAAAGAGTGCTCAGTGGGATCACAGAAGACATAACTCAACAGATAATGGAAGTAATAACCAAAATGACCAGGGAACTTTCACAAGAAGTAACAAAAAGCTAGCTTAGCTAAACAGAACAATACAAAGCATGAATGACTGGTTTACCAAAGAATTAAAGACCATGTAAAGGTTTCAATCAGAAATCCAGGAAATTAAAAATTATATTGTAAGCATGAACAGCAGAAGCAGCCAATGTGAGGACAGAATTTCAGAATTAGACAAGGGTTCTTTCAAACACCAACTACTTAGAGATACCTTAAAAACAACAAGAGGACATGAAAAGTGGATCCAGCAGTTACCAGACGACACAAAGAACACCAAGATTAACTGGAATAAGTGAGAAATCATTATGACAGCACAAATGGCATAAAAATCTTTTTACAGAACAGCAGAAAACTTCCCAAATAAAAAGAAAAAAAAATAGGTAAGTGAGGCATATAGAACCCCAAATATCACAATCAAAAGAGAACCTCTTCATATCATATTATAGTCAAAATACCAGAAGACCAGCCCATAGACAAAATCTTAAAAGCTGTTGGAGAAAAATCAATGAATCACTTATAAAGGTAAACCCATTAGAATCACAGCAGACTACTCGACACAAACCTCAAAGGATAAGAGGGGTTGCAGTACAGTGTTTCAAGCCCTACAAGATAATACCTTCCAATCCGGAGTTACCCTGCAAAACTTTCCTTCAAGACTGACGGGAGAAATAAGGTATTTCCAGGCTGGGGGTATAGCTCAGCAGCACAGGCATGCCTAGTAAACACAAGGTCCTGTGTTTGATTCCTGGTACCCCCCCCAAAAAAAAATTCCATGATAAAGAAATTCATGACTACCAAACCAGCACTCTAAAAAAGTATCAAGGATATCCCAGGAAAAGAGAATGAAGCTAACAATGCTAAAAAGTCAAATAGAATGTATCTGACAGGATAAGCAGTTATGCAAAAGGAAAAAGAAAATCAACAACAGAAAACTCATACAATGACAGGAGTAAGTCAACGACTTTCAGTAATTATTTTCAGTGCAAATGGTCTCAGTGTTTGAATCAAATTACACAGGCTGGCAGAAGAATCAAAAAACAAAACCCAATGATAGGTACACTACACAAGAAATACTTAATTCAAGAAGAATTCACAGATTAAGAATTGAAAGGATGGAAACAATATTCCAGGCAATGGAAAACCAGAAAAAAGCAGGAGTAGCTATGCTAATCTCAGACAATGGAGACTGCAAGCCAAAACTGATCAGAAGAGATGAAGGTTATTACACACTGGTTAAGGGAACGATGCAACAGGAAGATATAACAATAACACACACATATGCACCAACACCCAGTATGTCTAACTTCATAAAAGAAATACTAAAAATGGACATTAAAAAATCAGATCAATACCAACATAATCCAAAATGGGGCTCCCAATGTCCCACTGTCACAAATAGACCAACCAGACACAAATCAAGGAAGAAATATTAAGAGTTAACCACACCTTGGAACAATGAACTTCATAGATATCTGAAAGAGTGTCCCACCCAACAGTGACAAAACACATTCTCCTCAGCAGCATGTGGACTTCCTCCAAAACAGACCACATGCTAGCCCATAATGCATGCCTGAATACAAAGAATCATAATTATCCTATGCATATTATCAGATCGTGCAATGAAATTAGAAATCAATGTCCAAAAAAACCACAGAAACTATGCAAAAACATGGAAATTAAACAAGACCCTGTTGAATAATTAAGAAGAAATTAGTTCCTAGAATCAAAATGCTAAAATGAGTACAACATAATGAAACCCATGGAATACAAATGAAAGCAGTCCTAAGATGGAAATTTATAGCAGTGAATGCCCAGATCAGAAAAAACAGAGTGAGCTCAAATAACCAAACAATGCACATGAAGTGCATTAGAAAAACAACAAAAATTCAAGTCCAAACTAGTATAAGGAAGGAAATTATAAAGATCAGAGCAGAAATCAGTGAAACTGAGACACACACACACCAAAGAATCAATAAATTAAAGAATTGATTCTTTGAAAGAATAAACAAAATTGAAAAACCCCTAGTCAATCTTAAAAAAAATAAAAAAGACCCAGATCAATGCCATTAAAAATGAAAAAGGTGAAATCACAGTGGACTTTGCCAAAGTTCAGAAGACTACTAGGAACTACTTTGAGAATTTGTACTCTAATAAAATGGAGAATTCAGAAAAAAGTGGATAGAGACCCAGATAAATGACCAAAAATATAAAAATAGATATAAAACTTCTAAATAATCCAGTATCAGTCAATAAAAGAAGTAATTTTTAAAAACTACCAATTAAGAAAAGTCCATGTCCTGATGGATTCACTGCTGAATTCTATAACTTTAGAGAAGATCTAACAAACAACAAAACTCCTCAAACTCTATAATAAAATTGAAAGGGAAGCGCTATTCCCAAAGCCATTCTGGAAGCAAACTTTACCCTGATTCTAAAGCCAGAAAAAAACCCAGCCAAAAAAAGAGAACTACAGGCTAACTTCCTTAATGAACATAAACACAAAAATTCTCAGTAAGACACTGGCAAAGAGAACACAGCAAATCATCAAAAAGATCATATACTATGACCAAGTAGGATTGATTACAGGGATGCAGGGATGGTTCAACATATGCAAATTAAATGTAATATACCATATAAACAGAAGCAAGGGCAAAAATTACATGGTAGATGCAGAAAAAACCTTTGACAAAATCCAACAGCCATTCATGATAAAAATTCTAAAGAAAATAGGGATAGAAGGACCTTTTCTCAATCTGATAAAAGCCATTTATTACAAACCAACAGCCAACATCACATTAAATGGGAAAAAGCTGAAAGTTTTCGCTCTAAAATCAGAATAGCACAAGAATATCAGCTACTACTATTCCTGTTCGATACAGTTCTTGAAATATTAGCCAGAGAAATCAGGCAAGAGAAAGAAAAGAGATAGGTATAGGAGAGGAATAAGTTAAATTATCATATTTTTGCAGCTAACATTATCCTCCCCATAGAAGACCCCAAAAAAATTCTACCAAGACTCTTAGAATTAATAACCAAATTCAGTAATGTAACAGGATACTAAGTCAGCACACAAAAATAGTGTTCCGTTATACTAATAAACTCACCTAGAAATTAGGAAAATAATACTTTTTACAATAGCATTAAGAAAAATTAAATACTTAGGAATTAACCTAACCAAAGAAGTGAAAGACCTCTACAATAAAAACTACATTACTCTGAAAAAGAAGATCAAAGAGAGTATCAGAAAATGGAAAGATGTTCCCTGTTCCTAGATAAGCAGAAGCTATAATATTCTAAATGGCCACAGTTCCAAATGCAATCCCAATATAAATACCAACATTCTTCACAGAACTAGAGAAAACAATCTTACAAGTCATAAAGACAGCCAATTTTTTTTGAAGTGGCCAGTACTGTTGAACATATTTTCATGTTTATTACAAACCAGAAGAAGCCACATAATAGCAAAAGGAATCCTGGATAACAAGAACAAGGCAGGAGGCATCACAATCCTGGACTTCAAGCTGAACTGTAGAACTGCCATGGCAAAAAACAAAATGAAACAAACCAAAACAACGTAACACACACAGCAGACAGAATAGAGACCAATGGAATGGAACAGAAGATGGAGCAACAAGTCCAGACACTTGAGTACCTGACCTTTAGAAGGCACCAGAAACTCTCCCTAAGGGAAGGACAGCCTCTTTAGCAGGTCGTGCTGGTTATACTGGCTATGTACATGTCGAAGATTGAACCTCCACCCATATCTCTCACCATGTATTAAACGAAAATTAAAATGGATCAAGGATCTAAATATCAAAACAGAAGCACTTAACCTGCTGGAAGACAAAATAGGCAAAATGCTTAAAGGCATAGGGGTAGGCGAGGATTTTCTGACACAAGAACCCCAATTACATGAAATAATATCAAGAATCAATCAATTGGGATCATGTGAAATTAAAAAGCTTTTGTACAGGGAACAACCACAGACTAAAGACAGAATATGCAGAACATTTTTGCAACCTAGACCTCAAAGTCCTAATATTAATAAAGAAGTAAAAAATATTAGACAAATTAAAAGGCCCAATCAAAACATGGGCACATGAACAGATACTTCCAGAAGTACAAATGCCCAATAAATGTATGAAAAAATGTTTAGCAGCAGTTGTCATTTGAGAAATACAAATTAAAATAATGTTGAGATTCTATCTCCACAAAGAATCACTATCTTTAGGAAATCAAGTAATAAATGTTAGTGAAACTGTGGGGAAAAAGGAACCCTTTTTCATTGTTGGTAGTAAAGTAGTATAACCATTATAGAAATTAGTATGGAGATTATGCCAAAAAATAAAGCTGGAAATTCATTCAATCCAGCTATTATAGATATCTTCTAGGTACCTTCCTGAAGGAGTAAAAGACATCATGTTACTTGTATTTATAGCAGCACAATCCACAATAGCTAAATCTTGGAAGCAGTTTTTATGTCTATCAGTATATGAATGGATAAAGAAAATGTATGTATGCACAATGGTGTAAACTTCAATCACTGACAGGAAAATGGATGCAACTTGAGACCATAATGTTAAGTGAAATAAATCAGACACTTGTACAAACTTAATAGTTTCTTTTACATGAGAAACCCAAAATATAAATAAAGAGCAAAACAAGAAATAGTCAATAGAAAATAACAAGTTATATCTTAAGCATATGGGAAGGGAAACAAGATACAGAGTAGAAAGGGAGGGTTGGAAATGAGTTAAAAAAATTGTTCTGTGTTGTATCCTTGTGTGTACAAGGAATGGGATCATTATGTACTACAAACTTGAACAAAAAATATAAAAATAAGCAAACACTGTATACATGTAGAAGAAGGAATCTAAGACATGCAGGGAGGGGAAAGGAGAAAAGGGGAAGGGTACAAAAATAGAATTCAGATATGGCATGTACATGTACCACTCCCCCCGCGATGAATGTAAAGATTACTACTACAGACATATACAAAAAAAAATCATGTAACACGCATTGATCAAACATGAGCTTCTATAAACACAAAATTAAAAATACATGATTCTTTTTCTCAGTACAGTAACAAGGGTACAGTAGGTCTGAAGACACAAAAATGTAGAATGATACATTTTGACATCTTCCTTGTAGGGTATCCTCCAACTTGAAAGGCTTATTTTATAACCAGTGCCCTTTTTCTACTAAGTAGTCAGTAAATTTTATCACAAAATGTTCAAAAGAATATCTTTATAATTCTCACACTCCTCTCAAGGCAGAAACAATCAGTGCTTCCTTTGAGTTTACACAGCCCTTAATCTGCACTTTCTAACCACTTTGCACTTTCTACTTAAGCATAAAGAATTACTCCCAAACAACTTGCTATTTCTAGAGGAAAGAACTTGTTTTTGACTTATTTTTTTTATCACCTACAGTAGTCAGCAAAAACTAAAATATTTACCGAAAAGTTCATATCTCCAATTATTTTTAAATAGCATTTTAGTTTCAAGGGACCAATGTTGCTTTTAAAATTTCTCAGTCTACTCTTAAGACAACTTATTCAGTGATAGAATACAGCTCTAAGCAGATTTTTTTTTTACCCTCCCTCAAAGAAATACATGTGCATTTTATTTATTTATTTTTATTGTTTTGGTTTTTTAAAATGAGGTCTCACTATGTAGTTCAGGCTGGCCTTGAACTCACTATATAGCCCAGGTTAGTCCTGAACTGGCAGCAGCCTACCTGCCTCAGCCTCCTGAGCGCTGGGACTACTGGCATGCACCACCACTCTTGGCTCATATGTTCATTTTAGCATGCCATTGTTACTAAGGTACTCATCCCTTGTCTAAAAAATAAAAACAAAGAAGCAGTCTGGGTAAGTTAACCATAAAAATGGAACAACAGCAAATGGGTGAATAAAATTTCTAGAACCACCCAAATGCATCTTGCACAGAAAAGGGTAGAGAGAGACATAAGACCAATTCTCTTTCAAGAATTAGTGATGTCAGAAACACTGAGGGCAAGATCAGTTTCTTTATATATGAATGTTCAGATGTTGCTGAAGATAATAAAAAGATACCCATTTACATTTGGTACATTTCTATTACAGCATATGACTTTAAAACCCAAAGTTTGATAGGTAAATTAATCACTTAATCCTTAAGATTAAAGGGAAAAAACATGTGGATTAAAAAGTTAAGAAACACTCCAAGTTAAAATAATTATGAGAAAAAGAGTGACAGAGACAGAGACAGAGAAAAGAATAGCAGAAGGATAAGTAGGCCCCTGTAAAGAGCAAGCAATTTAACTGAAAACCAGACTAGTTCAACAACCAGGCACACAAAGGTTTCCAGCATATAATTAATGCACAAACAAATTTACTGTGTCCTCACCAGGCTATTCTACAGCTGGGAAATAAAATTTTTAAGTCTACATTCTTGACCTTGGATTAATTATTACCAGCCCAATGCATGCAATTTGCTGAAAAAGCTAAAATACATGACAGTTTATGGAAAATAAAAACAAACATATTAAACTCTGAAGAAAAAAAACACACATTCCTTTTCTCCACATATCATACAAACTCCATTGACAATAAGGTTACTGCTATTAAGTTTTTAATTATTGTGTCAATTCTACACTAATTTTTCTAGGTAACACCAAAATCTTCATTCTATGTTATTACAGAGTATTTCTTGATTAAAAATTGCATTATTCTGATTGAATTGTTTCTCTTTTCAAAACATGGTTTTGGTTTGTGTAAAAAGATTTGTAGAATTATTCCTGAGCTCCCATAACATGTATTTCTTTTTTTTGTTTGTTTGTTTAATTTTTTGAGACAGGATCTTACTATATAGTCCAGGCTAGTCTTGAACTCACTGTGTGGCCTAGGCTGGCCTTGAACTTGTGGCAATCCTCTGGCCTCAGCTCCCAAGTGCTGGGATTCATGTGCACCACCATGCCCAGCCATAACATGTATTTCTAAATGCCTCAAAGTCACCTGGGCAAGATCAGTTTAATAAAATGAATACGCTAAACTGTACTAGTCAAGCCTCCTGAATGCCTGAGCTCTCTGTCACATTCTGGTTGCCTTCTACTATGGCCTTCTCTGCTCCCCTTTCCAAAATGATAGCACACAAAATGGCAGTAAAATAACTAATGGTTATGTGAATTCATTTTTTATACATTTCTTCTATTCCAAACATAATTTGCTTACTTGTATTTCTTTTAATGTAATAGTTGTGCTTCAAACCGCTTTATTTTTCTTAATGTGGTTTCTAGTTTACCTACAAAGTAGGCAGCTCTTTAACTGTGACAAGCTCTGATATAACAATAAAATGCCTTTAAGAAACCATATTATTAGTTGGGCATGGTGGCGCATGCCTATATTCCCAATACTTGGGAGGCTGAGGCAGAAAGGTCACTGTGAGTTCTTAGACCAGCCTGGACTACAAAGTTAGCTCAAGGACAGTCTGAACTGCACAGCGAGACCATGTCTGGGAAAAAAAAAGAAAAAGAAAGAAACCACACTAATTAAAAACTAAAACTACTGTAGAATTCCTTATCTGCAATGATCTATTCACAAAGTATATTTCCGAAATATGAGCTCTCCCTTTCCAATAAATGAGGTCATAAAATCTTGAGAAGGGAATTTATCAAGGTAAGTAATTTCTTAACACAGGATCGATGAGATCCATGGATCTCAAGAGATTTCATGGATCAACTTCATAAAATTTAATTTCAATTCTCTAAAATTAAATAAAAAAATTATCCAAGAATTTTTTAAATCTGGGAAGAATCCATAGCTTTCATCAATACTCAAAGGGGATCTGTTGTCTAAAGAGAATTTAAGAATGATCTAACTAGAATAGGGGTTTTCAATATGGTTTCCGTGGTATGTATATGTTTTTTAGTACAAGTATTAACAAGTCAGCTGTTGCACAGCAGGTACTCAAATATGCATGTGAGCTTCTTTGGTTTAAGTACACAATCAGGCAGATTTAAGATTTTCTTTCTAGGGGCAAGGGATTTAGCTCAGTGGCATAAGCACCTGCCTTGCAAGCTCACAGTCATGAGTTTGATCCCTAGTACCTCCCCCAAAAAAGATTTTCTTTATAAAAACAATACATTTATTTGCATTTGTCTGACAGAAAACCAAAGCAATGGAAATTGCCTCTAAGTACATCCATGTTAATAATGTGCTGTGCATATAAATATTCTGTGTGAGATATAATCCAGTAGAAGAAAGCTTGAGAACCACTGATTTGAAAGCCCTCTCCTCCCTCATTTTATAGATGAAAGAACAGGCTCAGAGATGTTACATGACTTGTTAAAGCTAACACAGGAGTCCTGGTACTTCATGTAACTTTAAGCTGGGCTGAAAATGAAATGGATCCCTATAATGGCATTTTCTTAGTCTGGACTGTAACTATAAAGAAGGCGATTTTATACCTTGGTATTCGACAAAGTTCTGTTCTTGCCATCACTCTGAACATTCACCTTGGATAATCTCATCTGCCTCCCACAACCTCAGCTTCCACTTCTCTATTATAAGTTTGCGGATCTGTATTTCCACTCTGCCAGGCTTCCAGTTTACTCTCCGGCTCTGTATGTTCACTGTCTGCTTTACAGCCCCTTCTGCTGTCTCAACTTTCCCTCATATCACTCACTTATTCTGGGGGAGAAACAGTGCTTGGTCCCAGTTTTCTTACTCTATGCCAAAAACCTGACCTTCACTCCCTGCACCCAGGTACCAATCCATTCCTTCTGGTTTTACTATTTTTTTCACCTAGGCCAGTCTTTTCTTTTCCATCCCTGAGACTACTGATTTATTTCAGATACTCATTCTCTTTTGGAATTCCACTCTTTCCTTTCAACCTTGTACCCTATCTACTCTTAATACCACTGCCATAATAAGATATTAAAAACACAATCTGACCATATCATTCCAATTCCTATAAATCCTTCAATGGCCCTCCATTTCTCAGAGTAAAGCCCAAATAACACAGTACATAAATGTCTCCATGATGTGATCTTTGTTATAAATCTATCTGCTTTATATTGCAATGGAGTAACAGTTGCAATTAATATGCTTAACTATGAATGATAGCCATCAAGAAATTGCTGGAAGACTGCACACATAATAACTTATTATAATGAATTTGTGCTATGTGATCCTGCAGCGTCAATCTGTTCAATCATGTTTCAGGTAAGCTAGCCCATTTAAATTACCTTTCAGTTTTGGAAAAGATTTTACGTTATCTATTGTTACTAGGCTGAAAAAAGTCACACTGCAGTTTCCACTAAATTTAATATATGCTCACTCAAAACTCACTCAAACCAGCAATGCTTACTAACAATCAAGAAAAAGATTGGAGATGTGTTAAAAAAAAAATTAACTTTCCTGATGACTGACTTATACAGAGCACTTGTATTTGTGGTTCATAGTCTAAGATGGCCCCCAATAATTTCACTCTGCCATAGTCCTTTGTCACCCTACATCATGGTTAATTTGTGACAGCAACAGCATATGACAAAAGCCATGCTATGTTTACAAGATTAAGTGATAAAGGAACAGTGGAGTTCAACCACCTAGGATCCTCTCCCTTCCCCACGGTCTCCAAGCCTTAAAGGGAAGCCATTTAACCCATACTCATATGAAGAACGATACCTTCACTCTTTCCAGCTACAAAAAAATCAACTCAAAACAGATGACAGACTTAGATGTAACACTTGAAATTATGGAACAGCTAGAAAAAAAGCTGAAACTTCAGAACACTAGGATGAGGAAGACTTTTAGATCAGACCCAAAAACACAGGAAATAAAGGCAAAAACAGACAAGTAAGATTATATCACAATAAAAAGCTTCAGCCTGATCTTGAGGCCTCCATAGGTAAATGGAGACAACCTGAGACTATCCTCGTAAGCGAAATAAATAAGAATCATATTTATAAATATCACATTGTGTCTCTAGTGTAAAAAGTAATAAGAAAGGTAGGAGTAATAAAACTCAAAATGTATAACTGCTACTGTAAAGAGAGGGAAAGAAAGTACTCTAAAGGATATAACTGCATGTATGTTTAAGTGTGTAAGATAGATAACCATATTATTAAGTTTTTGTTGGATCACTGAACAGAACTGTTTGCACTCTCACTGTTTGAATGTCCACTTTCTATGCTTTAATTTTGTAACGAACTATTTCTAAGATGATGATATGTAATTTATCAACTAGTGATTTCTTAGTGTTTATTTTTTTGAAATTCTGTATTATTTCTACCTTTTCCTGTTTTGCTTTTCTCTTTAAAAAAATTTTTAAAAAAGAAACCCCAGAGTACAGACGCTTAAATAAAGTCTTCAAATATTAAAAAAAAAAAGCTTCAGCCTGGCAAAAAAAATTGTGAAGAGCTAAGAAACCTAGAAAACGGGAGAAAATATCTGCAAACTATGCACGTGATAAGGAGTGTCTAGAACATAGGAAGAACTCAGGCAACTCAACAGCAAAACTAAAATTTAATTTAAAATGAGTAATACACCCAGATAGATATTTCTCAAGACATACAAACAGCCAACACCTGTATGCAAAAATGCTCACTATCACTAGTATCAGGGAAATAATCAAAACCACAATGAAGTTATCACCTCTCCTTATAATGGCAGTTATCAAAAAGACAGTAAGAGCTAGCACTGATGTGGAGAAAGGGAAACTTCTGAACTAGGGGTAGGAACGTAAATTAGTACAGCCATTACAGACACCAGTATGGTGGTTTTAAAAAAATTAAAGAGAGCACTGTCCTATGACCTAGCAATCCAGCTACTATACACTACACTGCATATCCGAAGCAAAAGAAATCAATATGCTTAAGACGTATCTGCATTCCCATATTTATTGCAGCACTGTTCATAACAGTTGATACGGAAACAATTTAAGTGTCCATGAACTGAGGAGTGGCTAAGGGAAATGTGGTGCACACACAGTGGAATACTGTCCATCTGCCAAGAGAGTCAAATACTGTCATTTGTGACAAAATGGATGGAATTTCAGGTCATTAAGTGAAATTAACAAGGCACAGAGAGAAAAATAACACACAGCCTCACTTACACGTGGAACCTAAAAGTTACTCATAGAAGTGAGAGTAGTTACTGGAGTCTGGGGAGAATGGGGGAGAGGTGGGAGAATGTTGGGCAATGGGTACCAAGTTACAGTTGTAGAAGAGAAGTTCTGGTGTTCAGTGGAAGCTCACGTGGCAAGGAAAGAGGTTCTCCAAAACAGCTCCTGAGGAAGGCAGGCATGCCAACTGTGAGCACAGAGGCAGACCCTCCAGCACGTACCAGGCAAGCCTTGAGAGGACTGAAGCCCCAGCCAGCAGCTTGACTGCAACTTCATGAAAGATCCTGAGGCAGAACCACCCAGCTAATCTGCTCTTCCATTCCTTATGCCCAGCAACTGTGCGATGTCTGTTGTCTTAAACTGCTAACTCTAGGGGTAATGCTACCTACAATAGATAACTGATGGGGCCGGACAGGCATGGACGCACATGCCTATAATCCTAGCATGTGGGAGGCTGAAGCAGGAAGACCTCTGAGTTCAAGGCTAGCCTGAGATACATAGTGAGTGCAAGGCCAGTCTATGCTACAAAGTGAGACTCTGCCTTTAAAAAAAAAAGATAGCTGATACAGTATTTGGCAATTTTATTTAACATCACAAAGGTGCTCAATATACTTCCTAATGAACTTCAGCCTAGTAGTTTGTAATGTTTTTCATGCATGTAGTTACTACTAATGTCAAAGACCAAGGTACTTGGGGTTGGGCCACAATGCTCCTTCAGTAGTTGCTCCACCTGCTCCAGGACACACACTTGAAGAGTATTCAGGAATTGTTTTTGTTTTCACCTTACCAGCTCGACATTGCTCTGAATCAGCATCTGGGTAAACTGGGGCAGAACTTTTAAATCAGGTGACAAGTTACAGGCAAGGGTTAAAGAGGAGGTAAGGAAACTGAGTATGGAAAGCAGCAGTAGGATTACCCCGGCAGAGAGGAGAGTTAACTAGGGTCAACGTCAGACATTACATGCAAAGTGGTAGAGAGGGTCCGATGAGGGTTAGCTTTGAGTCTCAGACACCTGGAAGTTTCCTTGGCAGCAAAAGGCAGGAGGCAGAAAGGAAGAAGTTCAAGCTCATCCAATTACCCAATCATCCTTTGGAGTTCCACTCCTCAGAAAAGAAAGCACATGGTTTTATGAAAATAAGACTACTTCCCATCTACCGCATACAGCCAGAAATCCCTCAAAGCATCATTTCTCAAACTTGAGTAATACACCAATTTTAAAAGGAAAAAACATACTAAAAAGAACCACAAAGATAACAGTTTGGTACCTGTTATCTATGAAATGTGAAGAAGGGTTGAGAGAAGGGGGCTCCAGGAGTTACTTCTGATCCTGTGCCCACATTTTAGCTGCAGATTAAGATAGTTTTCCAAGAATATAATGGATAGTGTATGGGTCCAGTAGTAAATAAAATGGTAGGCAGGTACTGTTAGAACCAGTTCAGTAAGAGAACGTATCAATAACCCAAGAATGTAGTGCATTAAAAAAAATCTGCATCTAGATGCCTAAATGCACATGGCTTCTACTTTTGAAGATTATAGGCCAGCAGTTCAGCGTGCTCCTTATTGCAAAGACCACTATATACAGGATCTGGAGTTTTATTACAGTGAGACTTCTACAGATTAAATGTGGCTTCAAAAATTTTGTACCAAATGACCAGAAGAATTTTATAAATGAGGCTGAAAACATACCACAGAGCAGTAGTCCCCAACTTTTTTTGCACCTGTGACTGGTTTAACAGAAGACAATTTTTTCCAGAGATGCGGGTTAGAGGGGTGGAGGTGAGGATTTAAGTTCTCCATGAGGATATGCTTGTGATACATTAATTATAATCCTCAGCACTAACATCCCTGTCTCAGCTCCACCTCAGATCAGGCATTAAGTTCCCATGAGGAGCACACAAGTGAGATTCCTTGCCTGTGCAGTTGACAGCAGAGTTTATGCTAAGGGAATCTGATGTCACTGCTGATTTAACTGGAGGCAGAGCTCAGGCAGTAACAGAAGATATAGAGGAGGGGCTATAAAGACAGATGAAGGTTCACTTGCTTACTCACCTGCCACTCACCTCCTGCTGTTTGGGCCAGTGGTATTGGTCTGTAGCCAGGTGGCTAGGGACCCCTTTATAGTGTACATTTGACCATATTTCAATTTTTTTAAACTTACAGTATTTTTACTAGTTTTACTGACTTTATAAAATGATTTCAACTATTAAAACATTTTTAAAAGCTAAAAAACAAAAGTAGCTGAGTGTGCTGGCACATGCCTGTAATCCTAACACCCAAGAGGCTAAGGTAGGAGGACTATTGTGAGTTCGAGACTAGCCTGGAGTACAAAATGAGCTTAAAGCCAGCCTGAACTGCACAGTGAGATCCTATCTCAAAAAGACAAAAATAAATAAAAATTAAAAAAGTAAAAATCTAGTAACACAGATAATCACTGTAAACATTCTTTATACACAAAAGACATTTCTTCACATAGACACATCAAGACACAATCTTACATATCCTATATGCTATTGTGTAACTTGCCTCACTTGTGACATCTAAGAAAATAAAAAATCATCTTTGTTATTAGCTGCATTATATCCTAATAATATGGGCAGTTACCAAAACTTATCTGACTGTCTCTTTCAAAACATACTCAGATTTTTCTAATTTTTTACTACATTACAGATATAAATTTCCCTTAATGCATATAACTTTTCCACATGTGTACTTCATGGGTAAATTCTTTTTTTTTTTTTTTTTTATCAGTACCGGGGATCAAACTCATGACCACATGCTGGCAAGGCAGGCACTTATGCTGCTGAGCTAAATCCCCAGTCCTCCATGGGTAAATTCTTTGGAGTAGAATTACTGACTCAAATATAAACATTTTAACAAATAAATGTTATAGATGTACATGAGTTTTTAAAAAATACAAAATAATGTGCTTTTACACAGCAGTCAGAGAATTCCTTAAATTGACAGATAATGACAGAATAAGATAATGGAAGGTCTGCATAAATGTTAAATGTTTTATTTTATAAAACAGTTGAGGCTGGGTGTGTGCACACCTTTCATCCCACCATTCAGGAGGCTGAGGCAGGAGGATCACTGGTGAGTTCAAGGCCACTCTGGGCTGCAGAGAGTTCAAGGCCAGCCTGAAATGCACAGTGAAATCTTGTTTCAAGAAGACCAAAGGATAAATAAATAAGTTGCAGTTTATTTTTTTCGATTTTTATTTTTATTAGTATGTGTTTGCAGTACATGATGATTACACTCATCGTGGCGAGTTGGCACATGTATATCACACATTGATTCTTTTTACACCTCTTTCCCTCCCCTTCCTCCACCTCTTAGTCCCCTTCTCATTTGCAAAAGATCAGTTAACTTAAGAAGATGAATTATGCCACTAGTTTCTACCTGTGTATGCCACAAAATTTCCCTTCATGCCAATGTCCAAAGCAGCAAAAGCCTGGGGTAAGACTGAAACAGTGGTCAAGTGATTGGTTACTGGCTACATAACCTTGGCAAATGCAGAAATGTCCATTCCCCACCATGTAAATGAGAAAGCCGCACCGCGTGACTGCCAAGTGTTATGATCAGTTCTTTCCAACTAGCATTTTTATACTTTCTTACGGTGTACCTAGTATGTTCATATCTCTCTCAGAAAACCTAGGAACTTGTTTTCAGAATTTAGGACATAACAATTTCTGGGAAGCAGAAAAAGCACTAGGCTGGTTAACCAGGCACAGGCAGAGAACCAAAACATAGAGGCTGTAGCGTCTGCAGCCAAAGCAACAGCTGCTTGAAGACACAGTCTCTGTCTCAGGCAGCTTCTAACCCCAGGAGACTAGTCTTTAAAGACCTATCCTCTGCTTCTGAGGGCAGATCCACACCTTCCTTTATAAACTGCATGCCATGCTCTGTCAGGCTGGTGTGAACCAAGATCACACACAACAGCACCTCAGAGGCTGAAAAGTATCTACTTAAAAACGGAAAGGTAGCCGGGTGTGGTGGTGCACCCCTGTAATCCCAGCGCTCCACAGGCTGAGAGGTAGGAGGACTGCTGTGAGTTCAAGGCCAGCCTGGGCTGCAAAGTGAGCTCAGGTCCAGCCTCAAGTGCACAGTAAGACCCTGTCTCAAAAAATGAAACAAAATTGAAATGTGACAACATTAAAAGATGTACTTTCTCAACTATGAAAAAAGATGTTTTTGTGAGAAACAATTTATAAAAAGGATAAACAATTCCAGGACTGATAAAAATACTTTCCAGTCACAATAATACAAATTGATGCCACAGTACAATGCTGCTTTACTGTACTGGCTTAAAAAAATAAGTATAAGAACCAATGTAGGTAAAGCTGTTACGAGGAGACGAGCCGGGGATTTAGCTCAGCGGCTTAAGCGCCTGCCTTGTAAGCACGTGGTCGTGAGTTCCATCCCTGGCACCACAGAAAAAAAAAAAAAAAAGAGGAGACTGGAGTATCCATAACAGGATGTAAAGGGCTTTAGTAGAGATGGGCGACAAAAGACACAAAAAGGAAGAGATTCAAAAACACTTCCTAATGTCTAAAAAAGGGCAGCATATCTCACCTCTAAGCAGCAGCATCACCGGGAAACCCACTAGTGTGCCAGTTACTGGGTCTCCCCCCAGGCTGAAGGGGTCAGAGGCGCGGGGCTCTGCCGGAAACACGCACTCCAGGCGCTGGCAGCTCGGCGAGCGCATGCTCAGCTTAGGCAGTCCTGTTTAGGGTCCAAGCTGTAGGTCCTGATGGTGGGCAGCTCTTTCTTGGTGGAGTTAATCTTAATTGTAAATCAACCTGGAGACCTCTTCCTCATGCAATATCCTTCAGAATAAACATCATTCTAGTGAATCTGCTCCCTGTTACCTATAATTTCTTGCAAACATGGAATGCTGGTGGACAGGTTTGGGATGGAAGTGGAAAGGGAATGTCAATAAAGATACCACAGTAAGCTAATGGCATCAGCTGTATTCCCAACAGTCTGGGAGGCTGAGGCAGGAGAACTGCAAGCTCAAGCTTGCAATAGCAATTGGGCTATTCTGTTCGACCCTGTCTCAAAATAAAAAACAAAACGGGACTGGAGATGTAGCTCAGTGTGAAGGCACTAGGTTCAATCCCCATTACTACAAACACACACACACACACACACACACACACACACACACACACAGCAGCAAGAGGTGCTGACTGGATGGATGTTCGAAGAAAGGAAATGGTATGAACGAGACAATCAAAGGTCAGTTTAACACAACACTAGAGGGAAACGTTTGTATTTCATCATGAAAGAACCCTCAAAATTCCATTTGGTGTTTGACAGTCTAGTCATAACTACTGCCTACCATAGTGATTCAGCCATAGCTAAAATAGATGTTTTCCAAATTTAACTGAAAATATTGTCTCATGATTTGGTTTTGTGGTTAATGGCAAGAGAACAATTTTCTGGTAAAATGTTACATTTTACACTACATGTCCCAAAACCTCAAACATAGTTTTAAGCTTTTTGTTAATTTATACACTGGCTTATACTTAAAAACTTGTCTATATTTAGTATTTTCTATTACTCAAAAAAAAGACATAAATTCCCAGCTTTCCAAGTAGGAGATGATTCAAGATCCATATTTAGCTGTGACATTTTAAAAAGATTCTCAGATATCATTCTTAAACAATTCATAGAAAGCAAAGAAATGCTTAGAAACCTTGATGCACACACACTCTGGTTAGAAACTCTAAATGGTAACCTTTCATACAGGTAAGTAACCTGTGCATCCTGAAAATACTGCTGTCTAGGGTGAATTTCAAAACCTCATTTAATATAGATGATTATAAAGCAGGATTTTGGAATACTGAAATCTCTGGTTTTCCTTTCAATTCAAAAGAAAACAATTACAGATTATTTAATTGCCATCTAAACATCCCTTTAATAGCTGAATTTCAAATAAATTGAAATTTATTTTATTCTAAAAAATTTTATATGTATTTCAAGTCATAAAGTAGCCTGGCTAAAGAAATACAAAAGTAAATGTAATTTTGTTTAAATAAAAAACATCAAAATGCCCCAAATATACACACACCCCACAAAGATTTACATTTCTATCCAAAATGGCTTTGTAAATCCTGATTTTAAAATATAACTTTTAAATGTAAGTATTACATTTCTCTCAAGCATAGGTATTTGTAACTACCAAATTTAATTTTAATTTTTTTAATTATAAATTTTAATTATAAATTTGTGAAAAATCACAAAGACTCTTGAGGTCTGTTAACTCATCACTCAAGGGCACTTTTATTTGGGTTCTGCAAAACAATAGTTCTACTACAGAGATATATTTAAATGAACACAGACTGAATTTTAAGGAAAAAATATAAATAGGTAATCAATAGTATTGCTTCTCAATCTTTGCTACTCTAAGGTGCAGTATGAACTTTTAAGAGAAAGAGTACAAATTGCAGTTCTCCAGATTTGGAACCATTTTAAGTATCTTAGAACTAAGGATTTACAGACCATCCTGGGCAAAATGCTACTCTGGAGCATGAATTTTCTTCATGTGAAAATGACAGTGTATTACACTTATACATGGTTAATCTCAGATCCCTATTAATTCTTCAGGTCTAATCCTTATCTCTGATCCTTTCCAGTTGTACCAAGTGGTCTCTGACTAAGCCAATATACCTTCCTTAAACAGTAGGAGTTCATAATTTTCTTTATACTGATAGCTAGTCTTCTGCACTATTCATTAGACTTTTCTTTCTGCAGTACTGGGGACTGACCCTAGGGCATTTGTACTGAGCTACACCCCCAGACCTTTTTGTTTATTTTATACATTTTGAGACAGGGTCTCGCTACATCATTAAATTGACCAGCTGCATGCAAACTTGCAATCCTCCTGCCTCAGCATCCCAGAGTACTGAGATTACAGGTGTACACCACCACATCTGGTTTATTAATTTAATTTAGCTGTACTTCAGTATCTTTCTTGTCCATAGAGATTAATGAAGAAGCTACTTATGATCCCAGGATCTTGAAGTAAAAATGAAAAACTACCAAGTATGATAAATCTATTATCCATGCTGTTATTTTCCCAACAGTAAGAACACAATATATAAGCATGAAATATATAACATTTGTACTATATACATTTTAATATTAGTATTTAGAAATTTTAAGTTAACTGATTTTTAAGTAACTGTATGCCAGGAACATTGTCTCACTATGAAATTCTGCTCCCCAGATATGTTGCATCTGCCAGCTGTATCCCAAGTAAATATCAAACTAGCACTTGGCAAAATATTCCCATATCTAGCATTTTATGTAGAACACAAATTAGAGATGCAGTCTGGGATTGTCCTGAGAACCAAAAAATTGTATGGTAGTAACATGAATGTACTCAATCTTTTTCATGTTAAATTTGCTAGGTGAACAGTTTAAATAAAACTTCAACTGCTGTGTTTTACTCCTGTATGTATCTATTCTCTTAGTAGTCTGCTGGCATCCAGTACAGGATTAGGTAAGCCTGCCATCTGGTAGTTATAGAAACCCTCCCCTGACTTGGTTGGAAGTTGAAGCCCGTGAGCCACAAAGAAGCCCAAAGCAAATTTATTACTATGAACTTACAAAAATCAAAACAGCTACCCAACAGAGCTTTTCATTCAGAGACAAATCATGTGTACATGCGTTATGCGTTATATAACTGACCAATTTTAAAGGGGATAATGGGATGAGTGATTAGATTAAATAAGCAATTAGGTTTACATTTCCCTCCCCCACAAGGCTACCACCATCCTTTATAAAGGCTAGGGATGATAGCCAAATTGGCCAAAGTTCACTTGGCCATTTAACTCTCACTTCTCTTAATCATACTATGGATAACTTCAATATACTGTTTTCCTCTCAATGAAAAAAAAATTTTTTTATTAAAGAGAAACAAAAGCATGTAAGAGTAAATAACACAGCCAAACTTCAGGGGCCTTCACCCAGTTAGTGTGTGCTAGGTGCAAGGAATCGATTTGGGACAGCTCATTGGGTCCCAGCCAGGGGTGCGACCCAGTCCAAGCAAATCCCATGAATCTGCTCTGGGGAGGGAGCAACCAACTGAAGTCACTGTCACTCCCAGTTCAGGTTCCTCTTGCCCGATTCCAACATGTCACCCATTTGGTCGTGCCCTTCCTGTGTGTGGGGGGGTGTCTCATTCCCAGTACTGATTGTGGATTAATGAAGTTCCCTTCACTGGCTCTGCTTTCCGTTGGGCTCACCAACCCCTGACTTCAGCACTGCTGTGGCTCCTGTGAGAGGCAGTGGGAATGTGTTTGTGCGGCTCTGCCAGCCGGCGTGGATTCAAGCTGATGCAGATTCAGGCTGGCGCAGACTTGGCGGGTCGCAGTGAAAATGCTGTGTCCCGTAATTTTTAGCTGTTCCAGTTGTAATCCAGACGTGTTTGACAAGCTTTTTTACGTTTTAATTTTTTCCTGTGTCAAGAAGATCCATCTCCCTCTGTAGGGATCTCTCCAGGATGTTTTATTCTGGCATATGAGTTGTTTCTCCCAGGAGGCTTTGTATTTTGTTGCTCTCTGATCGATCATCTTTAGCTCCTCCTCTCTCAGTGAAATTTTATGTAGGCAATATTTCAGATAAGGAATAAATAATTACTAGTGTACAGCATTAACAACAACACATACGACATAAGAGCATTAATGAAGTTTTCAAATGTCATGATCTTATTCAATCATAAAGGAAAATCAAGAGAAAAAAGATAATGATTACATTAGATTCTATAACTGCCTAAAGTGTGAGTTAGGATAATGATAGAAAAAACTGAGTCCAAATCACCTAGTTAAAAATTTCATTTTCTTTCTAGTATATCTGTTTCTTTCCCAAAATAACAGTATTTTACATGGTTCTTAGTATCATCAGTATAATGTACATGTATGAAAGTGCTTCCCACTTTGATTTGCCAGTCTTTTGTTGCCACTTCCCCAATCTTTCACCCTCTGAACTTCTTTTTCCTCTCCTTATCTTTCCATAGTTACTACCACTTTCTTGAGCCAGAGTGAGAGAGCAGCAAGTGAGTGAACACAGTACCCAGCCTTACAGAGACCTGCAAACTCTAACCTAGCAACAAGCAAGCCAACACTTTCCCTTTGCTCTCATTCTTAATGCAACAATATCAAGGACATGGCCATTAAGAGATGACCTAGGATTATTGAAAACCTATCCAGCTTAATATGTTTATCCTATCCCATTATTTCACTTCAACCCTCTCTATAGAAAGCCCCTTTTTCATTTGGTCAGTCTTCCTTATATGATATTCCTGGTACTCAAAGGAAAGATTTTTTGTATCTCTTTCTGAAAGCATCTGAAACATCTTTAATTTTCACAGTGAGAAAGATGCCCTTTCAGAGGCATTAGGTGATCTATACTGTTTAAAGGCTGTCATTAAGTGTCCCTCTTGAAGACTGCTAAGAAAGCAAATTGAAAGTGGTCACGCCACAAAAAGTTCACACATGAGGTTAATACACATGCTAATTAGCACAATGCAACTGCTCCACAATACATACCTACTTCAAAACATCAGGTTGTGCATGATAAATACACACAGTTTTGTCAGGTAAAAACATTTTTTTGTTTGGTTTTTCAGACAAGGTCTCACTATATAGTTAGCGGTGTCATGGAAATCACTATGTAGTTCAGGCTGGCCTCAAACTCAGCGATCCTCCTGCCTTAGCCTCCCAAGTGCTGGGATTACAGATGTGTACCACCATGGCTGGCTGCCAGCTAAAATTTTTTTAAAAACTGAATTTTCTTCATTAATGTGTGGGCCATTCACTAAGTACCAAGTTAGGGAGAGCAGTAGAGGAGTGGTCTGTAACAAGAGGCACTAAAATCATTCACTAAAACAAAGGAAATCAACTCAAGGATCCTAGGTAATTCTCAGTCACCACCACTTGGCAAGACACCACTGTATATACAGAAATCTGGTTCATGTTAAAGGCCACACACAAGAAATGCAAACCATAATGAGACTACACTAGCTGAAAGAACACAGGTTCTAGAACCAGCCAGATGGCTAAAACCCTGATTCTGTCACTTACTAGCTGCTCCAGAACAATGACAAAGACATCTGAATGTATTTCTTCATCTTATAAATCTTGCAGAACTGATGTAAGGATTTGAGATTTTATATAAACTACCTGGTCCAGTTTCTGGTACACGGCAAGTGCACAATGAATAGTAGCTATAAATTTATTTTTCATTACCTGTCTTGAAGCAGCTGGTCATGTTATCAAGAGAGAACAAGACCACACCAGGAAGCAAGCCCAGCCTGGGAAACAGTGCCATGCACAGGCCATGGCCAGACCACGAACAGCCAGACCCCAGCCTCTCCCATGGAGTCAGCACCATTCACGGACTGGAGGTAAAGAGAACAAGGCCACACCACCAAGTAGGCCCAGTCTGGGAACCAGTGCTAAGTGTGGGCCACTGCTAGATTGGGAACAGCCAGACCCTAGCAGTAACAAGAAGTACCAATCCCCCCCACCCCAAGCAACTGGCTTATCTGGAGAAACAGGCTGTAATGATAGCAAGGTGAAATGCAATTGGATGCCTGTGGTGGTTTGGTGCTTCACAAACATTGCAGATCTAGGGCCAGTGGTCTGATCATAGGTTCGGAGGATAGCGGTATGCAGTGTAGCATCTGGGGGGGATCTCCTTCTGAGAGTTGTAACCAGTATTGATTCCCTATGGTCTTGTTTTGAAGTCCTGTAACATTTCTATTGTTTTGTTGGGCTGTGTTTTATTCTCTTTTGTTTTGTTTATATTAAATCTGATGGTAAGAGCCGCTATTTCAAAGATAGAAAGATATATTATGGTAGCAATTTTGGATTTGCTATTGGCTTGTTTTGAAGTCCTTTATTGCATTCATTGTCTTGTTTTTATTGTTTCTATTCTATTCTATTCTGTTCTGTTTGATTTTTACTATGTTCGAAGTTATGTGCAGCTATTTTGAAGATGTCAAGGGGCATTATGGTAACTACTGTTGATTTTGTAATGTTTTCAAGTCCTGTATCTCTTATGGTTTTGATGGGTTTTCTTCTGTTTTATCCTCTTTGAAATAAAAAAGTTATCAAGGAGGTATGAGAGATAGCAGTGACCTTTCTTTTTAAACTATCAACTGGAAAAGTTAGAAACAGGCAAGACAGTCACCACTTATAGGCAATCATTCTCAAGACAGAATACACAGTGTAATACACAATGGCCCAGCCAAGTCAGCTGGAATAGCAGTAGCTAAAAAATCCTGAAGGAGCATTTCTCTGAGCCCCTGCAAGCTTACTCAGAACACACTGTAACCTCTTCTTTCCTATGACAGCACTGTTAAATCAAAATATAATGTGAAGCACAAATGTAAGCCATACACATGATGCTTTTAAATTTTCTGGTAGCTACATATAAAGTAAAGAGAGACATGTTATATTAAATATTTCAGTTAATGAAACAGTAGACAGTCATTTCAATATTTAACCACAATTTTAAAATTGAGTTGTTATACATTATTTTTATTACATTGTTTTCAAAATCTTCTGTGTACTTTACAATTATAGCACATCTCAGGACCAGCCACATTTCAAGCGGTCAACAGCCACATGTAGCTAGTGGCTACCTTATGGACAATGCAGCTCTGTGATTTTGACATCAATCTTGGGCCCAGACCAAAGCATCTATTCTACCTGATTGCTGCTTCACTCATCAGTGATGGCAAACTTTTTAGAGCTTTCAATGACATAAACAGCCACTGCACACATGCCATAGGTTCACCACCACTGCTCTAGATCCTAGCCACTAAACTCATCATGTAAATCTAGTTGCCTAGTTTACAGTAATGGTTTATACCTGTGTATCACAAGTTCAGTCAGTCACGACATATACACAAGTATTTAATAATAACTGTTGTGAGGTGTAGAAATAGGTGGAGGAATGCCAGTTATATCAACACCATTTCCTAATTGTTCATTAATAGGGTATATACTGGTCAGTATATTCCTTAAGAGGAGCCACTAATGTAAAAGTTTTAACAATTTTTAAAAGGTTGACAACTCTAAGAATCTTTCATCTCTGAAGTGTAGTGATATTATTCCATTTATTTGAACAATATGGTTCTAGTCATGTTAAAATTATTTAAGTTCAACTAAATTGTACACAACTGTCAATCAGGTAAGAAATGTCTTCAAAGTATATATAATGCTTTCAAAGTATATCATATAAAGTATAATCAGATTCTGTTGGCAAAGAACTGTATTTTCAAATGTGACTGATTTTTAAGAACACTAACAGAGATGACACCTACACATTGGTGAGTTTAAAGCTTTCAAAAGTATGTACCTAATTCAATCTATTCAAAACTGTCCATCTTTCCCATATTTCAATTTTCAAGTAAATTTCTTGAAATACATAGCAAATCAAATACATGTGATTGAAAACCCCTGCCTCCTAGACTCTGCACACATTACACAGCTACTGTCATGAAAAATTCCATTTCATCTAAAACCATACATTTATGTTAATGATTGAATGAGGACAATATACCATTTCCATTATAATGAGAGTCATCACTTATAAGTTTTTATTCCAGTTACTATATGTTATAATCATCAGAGCAATCTGTTACTCTGTAAACAGAACTTCGGAAGCATAGGTTAGGTAAAACATTACATTCTAAATTGCCATCATAGCCTTTCTAACAAAACTTGAACAGAAATATAGTATCTAGGAAATGCATATAGGAAGATGAGAAGTTTCATTACTGAGATTGTTCTCTTAAATAATTAAAACTTAGTTGAAAATAATGAAAACGGAGGTCATAAATTCTACAATCTGTTTCACTCAAATGACCTAAAACTTTACTTTCTGATTGAAAGGGTGGGACTACTTGCATTTAAAATCTTTCTTTTGCAAAAGACAGAAAAAAAGTAAAGGAAGCCAAATATATCCAGTTTAAAATTTCAATATAATGTTCCTAAACATGTCAGAAACATTTACCATGTACATGATTTGCTTCAGTGGGGAGCAGTTAAAACTGAAACAATATACAGATGATCAGCAGTGTTTTCTAAAGTTTATGACACGCTCCAGAATTTTTAACTCATAAACTTTCCCCAATCCAATGAAAGATTAAGAGAAAAGTTAAAGAAAAGAACAGGTACCAGTGTTCCTGAAAAGAAGCTTCAAATCTCTAAGAAACTGAGATCTCTCATTTGGCCAAACCCTGTGCTAGCTAGGAATTCTGGGGAAACCCTTCACTTACATGACTGGTAAGATGATAAAGCAGAAAAAGCACTGGATGCTAGTTCAGGTGCCCCAGGCGTGAGCCTTGATCTCTCATGTCTCAAATATGTCACTTCCCTCAACTAGACCAAATTCTCTCATAAAATAAAATGGAGGAGGAGCTGGGGATCTAGCTCAGTGGTGCAGCACTTGTCTGGCCAAAGTGAGGTCGAGTCTGATTCTCAGTATCCCCCCCAAAAATAGATATATATAAATAAAATGAAATGGAGGTTGCAAAATTCTATAAATTTAGATTTCACTCTCTTTACTCCTGTTTGAAAGTTTACAAAGAATTCTCTCTTATCTCCATATAACAGAAAGCTGAGGGAAAGCAGTAATTTTAGCAACCAGAGAAACTTACAAGTCTGAGAAGCCCCTATTTCTGAGGAAACTTCCTTTAATTGTGTCATGGAGGCCAACACTGTCTAGCACCCCTCTGAAGATCTCACATGTCCTGCAACTATCAAACTCTTGCCCTTACCCACTACCATACAATCTGTACAAACTTGGGGTGGGTCCCCTCTAGTTATAATGAAGCTAGGATTCTTCACTTTAAAAAACTGTAATGGCCAAAGGTTCTGGGCCCTTGTCTCATCAGATAACCTCTGCTCTTTAACACAGATCTGTATAGAAAATTTCAAATTATAATACAGATTAGGTATAGGAGTTAAGAGATTCTCCATTAACCCAAAACGTTGTTTTAAACAAGTTTTTTAAATCAAGGAATAGTGAGATATTTTTGTGAATGAAAGATGATTTCAGCTACTATCTCCCACTTTCCATAACTGCCTAAATAGAAGGGAAGCTGGGAAAGGAAACTTCAGTACAAAGACAGGATGAACAGGGAGCCACAGTGAGGAGACTGGGGGGGTGGTCCTAAAGCAGTATTTCTTACACATCAACTCATTCAGCTATAGGCAGTCAATGCCTTGAGTCAGGAACTTAAAAATAAGCACTAAAATATGTTTCTGGAATAATATACAAGAGAGGAGTAAATTTAAATGGTTTAGGGATGAGGTGACAATTTTTCACTGTCATACTCCTCTCTGCCCTATGTATCTTGTTCCATCTATTTATATTTTTTACTCAAAAATTAATTTCAAATATTTAAAAATGGAATTGATTTTATTTCATTAAAACAGTAAATTACAAGTTAATAAAGCCAATCTTGTTTTTAAAATCATTAGAATGCTCCTTATATTTCTGATTATTATTCTTTTCAGTGTATTTTGTGTCTAAAATATTCTGAATTTTAATGACTTACTTCTGATTAAGTTGTCTCAAATATATTTACTACTTAGACATTTTAAGCATGAAAACAAATTTTACATTGAAATAGTTAATGACATGAGTAATTCAAAGTTTTCTTCAACACATATATAACACTATGTCCCAATATAAACCTTGTGTTATATGTCTTACAAAGAATTATAACAAAAGTTCCTGTATTCAAGCTATTGGACACATCAAAGGAGCCCAATCCCTCTACAATCAAAGTGTAAAGTCTTACTGGATTGGATTCTCCACTAACTTTACAAAAATAATTTTGCATGGATTTTTAACATTTTTAATAATTTTGTGTAGTGTTTACCACATTTACTTTTGAAGTTCTAAGACAAACCACTAAGTATCTGACAGACTTCAAGATAGCACAATGACTTCCTATAATGACAATACACAGCACTTGATATTGTAATACCTAATGCTTTCATTTATTATTTTTGTCATCCTGCTTCACAAAATTTTAAAATGAAATACAGAAACAAAACATAGCGATGAAGTTTCATTTGTAAACAAAAACACTATTCTTTTCCTAAAATGACTATTCATCCATTTCCAAACACAAATGAAAGCAAACTCAAATACTAGACAGTTAAATAATTTAGTTGACAAGCAGATTAAGAAATAATAGTTAAGCTTCTAAAACATGTAGGGAAAGAAAAAACTACTTTCAAGACTTACTAGATCTACTTAATTTCTGGTAGTACGATGTTATCGCTCCGGTATCACAAATTAAAGTGGTAAATAAAGTTTCTACCCAGAGTGACCAGCTTCTTCATGAAAGTTTATGAATTTTTGCCTCCAAATGTCTGATTTCTACCTTAGTCCATTCAGGCTGCTACGACTGAGTACCAAAATTGAAATGGCTCCTAAACAACAAACATTTACATCTCCCAGGGCTGGAGGCTGGGAAGTCCAAGTTCATGAGCCTGGCAGATTTGGTGCCTGGCAAGGGACCGGCCCTCTGCATGCCCTGCCATCTTCTTATTGGATCCTCTCATGGAGGAAGGGTTAGGAAGCCCTCCGGGGTCTTTTATAACAACATTAGTCCCACTCACATGGGTTCAATCTAAACGACCCACCTCCAAATACACTCATCACTGAGGATTAAGTTCCAAAATGTGAATTTGGGGGAAATAAAAATTCGGTCAGTTTAGCACTCCATTTCTAATCTCCAAGTCACTTCTTCAGTTTGTCTGCTTACCACTAAATGCCTCCTACCTTAACTCCTTGCCAACACTCACTTTCTTCATCTTCATGTTCATATTACCAAAGCTCTCACACATATTTCTCTCCACTCAATTACAACAGATGCCACAGAATAAAATCTAAATATCTTAAAACAGCAACCAAGACCTGAAATCTGATGCATTCTCTCCCATCACATATCTGCCCCACAGACCTAAATGGCTTTGTCATTCTATTATGTTGACCTGTAATTCACCTTTCTTCCAGACAGTTGAATCCTACTGGACCTTCTCAGGCCCAAATCAAATGCCACCCTTTCCCTTGCATTCTAATAGATAAATGTTCCTTTTCTATGCCCATCTGCACTTCCTTCAAAATGCTGCTATAGCATAGCTCTCAGGTTGACATCTGAGTCAATTACATAAGTGTCTATCTCCCTTATCACAGTTCTTGTCTAGTTCATTGATGCGTCTCTTCAAACACTGGAAACGTTTTAAGCCATGCATATCGAAAGACATCAAATAATATGTACCACTGGGTTTTTTTTTTAGAACTTTTTATTCCACAAAAGAGATATATTTTTAAAAAATAAATTTAGAGGAAAACTTTATGGCACATGATTATAGTTCAGTAAAAATTAAGATTAAAGAAAAATACATGAAAAGTAAATTAAAGATAATCCTTTCATGTGCTTTCTAAACAAGCACTTTTTTTATGACAAGGTTTTTAAATAAGGTACTTTGAGTTTCCCAAAAAAAAAAAATCATTGCAAATTGAATGTTTTATATTTTAAAACTTCAGTTATGGAAAAACAAGCTGCCTTTATTAACTTAACTCATAAATTTACTTATTAGCTGCTTCCTGCTCTCTGAAACACACAGGCATGATAAGAATGAAGCCCTCTTTTACTTATCTACGTCATCCTCCTGAACATGAGTGCTTAAGAAATTAGACTCACTGTGGAATTATTGATGTTAAGATCACAAACTACCTTCTCATTTCTATTTTGACAAGCTGAGTATCTTAACTCAGCCTCTGTAAGCAAACCAAGCTAAACCAGTTTGGGTATGGCAGTTTTTTGCTTCATTTATCTTTTTCTTGGGAAAGTACTTCTGTTTTAAATACACATAGGCTGACTTAATTATTTCTATGCAGATGAATGCACACACAAACATTTTTCCTGTTATCCTTTTAAAAATCAAGATATAGTACACAGCATAAAATTCAGTCTTCAAATTGTACATTTGAGTAGTTTTTAGTATATTCCCATTGTGCACCCATCACCACTCTCTAATTCCAGAACTTTTTCATTCCCCTGAAAGAAAACTCAGTATTCATTAAGCTGTTCCTATCTCCTTCTGTAGCTCTTGGCTACTGTGGAGGACCAGTAGACTCCATTTTGACTAAACCTGGCCCTGATTCTGTGTATTGATATTGATAAAATATTTCTTTACCCCTCAATTAGCCGTAAGCAATGCAAATCAGTCTAGCTGAGCTGCTGATGTGTAATGATGTGTAGGTGTAAGGCCCCACCTGGAGCTTCCAGCTAGTATGTGTAAGCTAGGCTGAGTGGCACCACACTGTCAGCTGAGACTGAAGCTGGAGAAAGAACCCATGATATCTCAGGGTATCAAAGCTGTAGCACTGACCCCAAAACACGAGACACTTCCTTGAGTTGTGCTGTGCAGAGTAACCTGTCTGCATGCCTATCCCTGCATGTTGCAGAGGTGCTATCATGCCTCTTAACTAGCCCAGCTCA
Source organism: Hydrochoerus hydrochaeris (assembly GCA_004027455.1). Taxonomy (NCBI): domain Eukaryota; kingdom Metazoa; phylum Chordata; class Mammalia; order Rodentia; family Hydrochaeridae; genus Hydrochoerus; species Hydrochoerus hydrochaeris. Next base: position 144,720 of record PVLA01003161.1, read on the forward strand.
CAGCACTCGTATACTTCACCACTCTCACAGTCACTCATCCCCAAGCTACTCCCCTCTTCATGAGGCAAGAAAACTCAGGTTTGGCCCAGGGTCAAGACTTTTGTTCTGATTAGTCACTGTCTGACTGGACTTAGGACCCCTTGGCTCCCCACAACTACAGATGTGTATTTGTCACTTTATCGCGCCATGGGTTGCAGAGGAAGAGGTAGACTGGAATTACTCATCAAAAGTTACTCATCAGTAACTTTTCCCTGGGATGACAAACATGGCCTCCTCCAGACCATGATGAGGTCCAGAAAGGATTGCTATAGGCTACCACTATTCTGTCTCTACAGATCCACCTATACTAACAGGTCATAAGATGGATGGGACCATACAATTATGTAGCCTTTTGTGTCTGGTCTCTTTTAGTATAAGGTTCAGAATGTACCTGTACTTCATTCTTATTTATGTCTCAGTTACTTTTCTCATGCTGAAACAAAATACCTGACAACCAAAATTAAAGAAGGAAAGGTTTATCTGGCTGACAGTATCTAGAGGCTTTAATCTACGGTCAGCTGGTTCCAAGGCAGGGTGACATGGCAAAGGGGCATTGCCAAGGAGTAATGGTTCATGGCAGGAGGCAGGTAGAAGGCAAGAAAGCCGCAAAACAGTGAAGCAGCAGCTGCAAGTGACCACAGCAGCCCTCTTTCATCCCCTCATGTTCCATTCAGGCTACCTGAATAACACTCACAGCCAGGTTGGGGCAACCTGAGTCCCAGCATCAAATACCCTAGATCTAGCCACCTCTAAAAACCCCTACCTATGACTGCATGAGGCTTTAGGGGACATTTAGGTACAAGCCATAACACTGACTAGTATTCCACTGTATGGATAACCACATTTATTCATTCATCACATGTGCTGTTCCAGCTTTTTGGCTATTAAGAAGGCTGCTGTGAGCTGGCATGGTGGCACATGCCTGTAATCCTAGCACTAGGGAGGCTGAGGCAGCGGGATCACCGAGTTCAAGACCAGTGTGCATTACAAAGTGAGCAGCCTAAACTGCATAAAGAGATCCTGTCTCAAAAAGAAAAAAAAAAAAAAAAGAATGAATAAGGCTGCTGCTATGAACATTGGTGTACAAGTCTTTTGTGGGAACATGTGTTTTCCACGCTCTAGGCCATAATGACACCAAGTTAATTTTGACAAATAGCCAAACTGTTCACCTTACAGTCACATTTTTAAAAGGAAATAATGATGTTTTTACTTTCATATTTTGTTTGCAAATTGTTTTATTCCTAGAGGAAAACATTTCCTTTGGGGTCAAGGGTCTTTGGAAATTAAAATGTAGAACAGGGTCTGGTTAGTACCTGGGAGGAAAACTGTAGGGGAATACCAAGTGCTGGGTATAAGTTTCTGACCTCTTTCCCTCTTTCCTTGACCATGTCATGGTGATGTACATGCATAACTCCAGTTATTCTGGAGGCTAAAGCAGGAGGATCATAAATGTGAGGCCACTCTGAACAGCTCGGTGAGATCCTTTCTCCAAAAAAAAAAAAAAAAAGGCTGGGGTGCAGCTCAGTGGTGGAGTATTTGCCAATCATGTGTGAGGTGCTGGGTTCAACCCCTAGTAACACACTTGCACACACACATGCTAAAGTAAATTCAACTTTGTAAAATAACTTAACGCTCATGAAAGAATAAAGATGTACCACAGAGAAGTATGTCTAACTCTTGCTGGAGCAAAGTTTTATTTTAGCCATCAAAGGGATTAAATATGAATCTTTTTAAAAATGGAGAAGGAAAACAATGCCAACTCTCAAGATTATATAGTCAGAGTAACTGCACTGATTTCCACTCAGAGCAACTTTCAAATAAATGCCTAATAGACATTTGAAACCTAACATATTTTAAACTGAACTCCTATTCGCTCTCATTCCCCAAGCTCGATTTCTCTCTCCTGTAACCCCATATTCCAGTTAGAAAATTCTGTTGGTTCTTCAGAATACAACCAGAACTCAATCAAATCATCACCGTTATCAGATATATCATCTCTAGCCAAACTTATTGCACTAGCTCCCTAAGTGGTCTCCCTGCTACTAGCTTACGATGGTCTAGTCTCAAATATAAAGACAATTAACAAATTCCCTTTTAAAATACATGTCAAACTGTATCAAATTTCTGTTCAAGTCATCCAGTGGCTTCTCACGACCCCTCCCTCATTCTTTTTCACCCATGCCAGTTATGCGTGAGCCTCAAGGGCTTTGGCGTGCTGTTTCCTCTGCCTTCAGCCTCACCTCAGACATCTAGGTACATGTTCCCTCTTTACCTTCTTCAAGTCTTTTGTCATATGCCACCCTGTCAGTGAGAACTTGGTCTTGCCACTTTTTTTTTTACTCTTTTTAAATTTACAATCATTCCCAAAAAAGCTTGCTTTATCTTCCTGTCATGCTCTGTATTTGTCTATAACATCGATTGCTAATATGATATATGCTTTATTTACTTCTAACTACTCTCAAAAATATAAACTGTATAATGGCACAACTGTTTTGCTTACTGCTCAATTCTGAGCACTTACATCCTAGAGCATAAGTGTTTAACAAATATTTGCTGAACAAGTGAACAAATGAAATATGAAATTGCTTTAAAAAGAGGGGCTAAACAGAGCAATATTTATCAGGAAATAACATTACTAAACATAATAAAGTCAGGATGGGAGTGGAAACCACCATTTCTGGAAAAATGTACCATAATATTTCTATAGTTTGCTTTAGGAAACATTACTGTGCAGGCTCACTTTACTGTTTTTGGAAAGGATCTGTCCATTGCCAAGAGCTCCTCGCCTCTGGAGAACTGAAACTGGGCATCAGTAAGTTCCTTCCCTCAGCTGCCACATGTGCAGAGAGCCAAGGGCTTCCATGGCATCTGCCTTACATTAGGTCTACTCCCAGGGTCTTCACACAGGATAGCCATAAGCATCTAGACCAGCTTCCAACTAAAACCACTAAGTGGTAAAACTCACCTTCTTTAGAAGTCATGACACCTTCAAGCTGAAATGAATCTTAATTGAGATATCCTAGCCCTTCACACATTTTATATACAAGAAAACTAAAGTTAAAAAAAAGAAAGTTTACCTTGTTCAAAATGTCTAGAATAGTAATACTAGATATTTTTTCAAATAGTATATAATATGTCAGGGTTAGAAAATTCACTTTAGAACCACTCTTCTAAAATTTGAAAACTGGTATTATTTTATGACAAATTGAAGTGAAAATGGTTATATCTCATAATATCAACAACTCTATCATTCACACATTAGATTTAGAAGTTATAGTAGACACTGACAGAACTATATTCTAGCATTCAGTAAACAAAGTAAATAATGGACATGACGGTTCACCTTGATTATTAACTTGATTGTTAGCTTGACTGGACTGAGAAACACATAGCATACTGTAAGTACACTTTGAGTTATATCTTTGAGACTATTTCCAGAGACAACTAGCATAAGTAACAACAAACTTATGGAGCAACACTTTCAACAGGATGAATGCCTGGATGAAACAAAAACAGGAGAAGAAAGGCCATGAGCTCGGGCTCTCTGGCTCTTTCTCTTTCTCTCTCTGCTTCCTGGCTGCCCTGAAAGGAGTAGCTTTCCTCTGCCACACCCTTCTGCCTCAGCGATGTTTTTGCCTTCCTCTCACACTAAAGCAGTAAAGTCAGCTAACTATAAACTGAAACCTCTGAAACTGTGAGCAAAAATAAATCTTTCCTCTTTAAATTGTTAACCACTATTTGTCATAGCTAACACAACGGACAAATAAAGATGTTTAAAAACATACATCTTTTCCCAAAAAGAGATTTTTCCTTGTTCAGTGTTGAGAATGATGATGATTTCCAAAGTTTTCTGGAAGGTATATGATAAAGTATAATTCCTTACATATGAAAAGGAGGCAGCAGAAGTCCTAAAAAGCATACTCAAAACAACCATCACTGGCTCCATATGGTAGCACACACCTATAACCCCAGCACTCAAGAGGCTGAGGCAGGAAGATTGCTGCAAGCTTGAGGCCAGCCTGGGCTACAAAGTGAGTTCAAGGCCAGCCTGAACTGCACAGTGAAACCCTGTCTTTAAAAAACATAAACAATCACTGACCCGCATTAGAAGCTTTTAGCTATACCAAAACAAGGATGCCCAATCTTCTAAAATAATGATATCTTTTAAAAATCACAATGTGTTAAATAAGAACACCACTTAATAGTCACCAGGCATCAAGACATTAAATAGCTCTTAACTGAAAGGATACATGAATTCAATAAAGTATCAGTATTTATACATTTCTATGAAGCATATTACTAATTTGGTATACGTATCTAACACATGTAAGAATGAGTTCCCCCAGTACCTCACAGTGGCCTATGATTGATTTTTACTGTGCTGTGGACATAGAATATTACTGCCATGTTGTACTACTATCACCTAACAATATTTAGGGGTGCGCAAAATAGAGAAAGACAACAAACAAATCCCCAACTTACCATTCTCACAAAAAATAACACTAAAACAAAACACTTCAAGTAACTCAACCTCTCCTCCAAGGAAGTTGGACAACGCCTATGGGTGGGTGAAATGATTCAGTTCATGGTTCAATAAACTTCTTGTGGTTTTAAATAAAACAGTAAAAGTAACATCAACAAATTTACATTGTAGAAAAAAATAGCATTTGAAAGTCCACCTCATGTATACTTCCTGATTCCAGTGATATCTCAATCTTGTTTAATCATTTAATCACAACAACAAAAGTATTTTCCAACAAAGAAATAGCAATCTAATCTGGATGCAAATCTGTGCAGTCACCAACAAGAATAAGCTTAAATAAATTAGCAGTACAATACAGTGTTTAAGAATGTTAGCACTGAGCTCAAATCTTGTCTCTGCCATTTATTAACTATGGTATATGCTATTGGTTAAATTTCTTTGCTGAAACTCTTTAGGTAATTTATGTAAAGTGCTTAATGTGATCTTTGGCAGATTTTAAGGGCTAAAAAAATGGTTACTAAATAATTAAATACAATAAATACATAACAATAAAAGGTAATAGGAAAAGTTTCTGAGCTTCTTTACAATTTATATTGTCAAAGTTCTTTCTTATCTACCTCTGACAGTTCTAGTCTACCTTAATCCTCCACCTTCCCCTCACTAGTTTTACTACCTCCAATTCTAGCCAAGGTACTCCACCAGGCAGTTTCTGAAAAACAGACAACAAAACAACAAAAACAGAAGACGAGCAGTATACACTAAACTAACAACAACAACAACAACAACAAAAACACCATCAAATGGTTTACTCATCTAGAATCATCACTTTAGAAACAAAGAAAAAAAGGAAAGGGGAAAAATTCAAAGTATTCAAGTTCTTCATTATTGTCTGCAGGAGCCATCAAAAACAAGACCTCCTAATGAAAAATACCTCATTAAAATAATTTTACCACTTGTTTAACGATTTCACCATTGTTAAGACTGTTTTTAATGTAAGACCCAACAACTTCTTAAGGCTTCTCCTTTCCCATGCATTCCAACAAATTCGGAATTAGTTTTTCATCATGTGTTTAGGTCTCCTGCTGGGAAACGTAATTAAAACTAAGCAGGCAACAATTCCACTTGGTACTAAGATCCTGTCAAATCTACCAAATGAGGCTGGGCCTGGTTTCTCCAGAAAGTAGATCAGAGCTCTGTAAGGAAAACTCAGGCTGCTCAATTTGATGCTGGCTATTCAGTAGATGGCACTGTTCCCTTGGAGTGCAAATTAAATAAACTCCACAAAGCCTGTGCTATGACATTCAGGTATGGTACAAAACAGGGACTCCTTCTTCAAAGCACTTAACTGAGTTACAATACCTCCAGAAATGCATTCATCAAAAGTTGGTGGGTCAAAGCAGATACTTTAAAAGAGTGAAGGCAAATTAAGCTCAGATTATTGTAAGACACCAGGTACAATATAAAATCATCTAACTCAAATGATTACTAAGTAATTGGTGTCTCAGAGCCTTCACTGTGTCACACAAATATGCTGTTCTTATTCAGGCGTGAAATGTTTCTCCCCTATTCCACTTTGTAATAGTAGTGATAGCCTATGAGTGGCTAGGGGCCAGGTCCTGTCTTATCACGAATTTTTCATTAGGGTGCCTAACTGACAGCAAAGAACTATGACTTTCTTATTATCAACATTCACTAAGGCAAATGAAGGATGCATTATAGTCAACATTATGATGGAAGATAAGTTTTGATATCCACTTCGATCAAGCATTTTAATACAAAAGTGAGTACAGGTCTGATTTTTTAAAAAGTATTTAAAGGAATATGAATTCTGATTCAGTAATGACCTGTATTTTACTCTAATACTGAATGCCTCTCAATTATAAGGTAATTTATAAGGTTTTTCATGCCTCTGTTTCAGAGCTCTTTGTTAGGAATCTAACAAAACAGACATCTATGGTGATGGGGAAAAAAAAAACTGCTTCTACTGTAATCTCCAGTTGAAAGGCAACTTTTCAACAGACAGGACTCACTCTAAAAATTCTACCTCTTTTTTAAGACAGTCAGAACACTGCCCTGACCACAAAAGTCATGAGAGCAGGGCATAGGTGGCACATGCCTGTCACCACTGTAATCTTGGAGGCTAAGACGGGGGTGGGCAATTTAGGGACCTGGCAAGACCCTGTCTCAATAAAAAATAAAATAAGGACTAAAATAAGGACTAAAAATAAAATAAAATAAATTTTAAAAAAAAGTGGCAAGAGAAAGGCAAGGTTAAGAGGAACACATTGATTTAAACAGCCGCGAGTGAGCACAAGGTATAAAAGCAGTGTGTCATTTCTCTGCCCTTCCACCCTTCTGCTCTGTCAGTCTCTTTTCCTTTCCCACCACCTACTTGTACTAATCATCTAAGCACCAGTGAAGCATCCCAGGCATGGACAGCACTCAGTCCTTGTCAAATAACCTGAGCTCTGGCCACTGCCTTTTCCCAGACGCTCCCTTATATACTAAAAGGCTGACCTTACAGAATCTTTTTCTCATATACCTATAAGACAAAAGAAAATGTAAATTTTAAAATAATGTAGCTAACAGTTGGCTGGCTTGAACTTCTGAAGGATTAAAAGTAGTGTTTTTAAAAGTCCCTAGGGAAGCTGGTAAAACAGAAGGGAATAAAAAAAAAAAATCCCAAGGTTAATTTAAAGGGGATGAGCGTTAAATTAACAAAAAAATTTCATATATGTTCCCTGGAATTAAGTGCTAATCTTGCTTAATCCAATGCTCACCTTGATGTCTATCTGCTTTAATGTATGTGACCATTAAAATAATCTTATTACTTTATGAATACAATTGACTTGAGACATCGATATTAGTGATGCCCTTACATTTCTTTTTTCTTTTCTTTCTTTTTTTTTTTTTGGTGCCAGGGATCGAACTCATGACCTTGTGCTTGCTAGGTAGGCACTTAGGCCACTGAGCTAAACCCCTGGCCTCAACCCTTAAATTTCTTGTAATTATTATTATCCCATTTGGCTGTGAGAAAAAACAAGTATGTCCACTACAGAAAATATGAGTTTCATAACCTGAGATACTAATGCGAGCCATGTTTGAGGAAACAGAATTCTTAAATGCTAGCTAATGGTACGCCTACACACCCATATTTTTCAGCCTAGTGTCAGGGAATTTGAAACAAAGAGGTTTCAAAGTTAATCCAATATCAGCAAGACAGCATTTCCAACTAAGCTTTAACTAAAGCCAACATCAAAAAACAGAAATGTAACCTGTAAGAGAGCAATGTGTACCAGTCTGACATCCAAGAAAAGCTCAATTTAAATCTAACCTTATTATAAAGTTAAAACCATATGCTAAAGATTGTACATGCACCTTGTACCATAACAGTTCAGTTTTTAGCATACACTGTTTTCTCAAGAAGCAAATTTATAAGAACCATAAGCTTTTCAAATCAAACATACATTTCATCCATATAATACCTTCTCATGATCATGGTACTACTATTTACATTATGACAAATAACTCCTGAAAGCTACATTCATTCCTTAAGATTCCTGGGATACTCTTCATATAGTAAACTATGTCTGAAAAGTCTAAAATTTTAAGAGATCATTAATGCAGGTTTTTAAAGATTATTTAACTAAAAATAGTTTAAGGAAACGAGACTCATTATCTAAGACTTTGGGGTAAGTTAAACAGTACTTTTGCAACATGCAAATATTTTCAATTGTGCATTATTTAATTTTGAACTTTATTTTGAGATGTACAGCTATAAAGAGCATCATATTAAAACATGCACAAAAGTGCTGGGCATAATCCCAGCACTCAGCAGGATCACTATGAGTTCAAGGCCAGCCTGGGGCTACAGTGAGACCCTCTCTCAAAAAGTCAAAAAAAAAAAATACATGAAGTAAATAAAAAGTCACAAACTTTTTATTCGACAACACTTTTTGTAAACAGTTGGTACTCAGTAAACAATTACTAAGTATCAAATGAATAATTTTTTTTTTGGTCTTTTTGAATCAGGGTCTTGCAATGCAGTTCAGGTTGGCCTTGAGCTCACTCTTAAATGAATAATTTTTAACTCTACCTGAAAGAAACTGAATCTTACAAGTGGTACAGTCACACACATAAACAGTGTCCATAATTAGCTACCACCAAAAGAATAAATAATTATGGTAGTTCCTCCTTATTCAAAAGGATACATTCCAAGCCCCCAGTGAATGCCTGGAACCACTGACAGTAACAAATTCCATATATATTCATGTTTTTCTATATCTACATACTTCTAATAAAAGTTAATTTATAAATTAGACATAGTAAGAGAGTAGCAACAACTAATAATGCAATGAAAGTTATTTAAAAATTATAAACTGTTTATTTTTGAAAGTTTACACTTAACACTTTTGGACTGCAATTGAACACTGGTAACCAAAACCTGTGGGAAACAAAACTTTGGATAAGGTAGGGAGGACTGCTAGAAATTCATCTAAAGGATAACACACTTTTTTCATTGAAGCCACAGTCAATGAAAGACTTCTGAATTGTGTGTTTTAGAGAGAATTCTGGATGTATACAAGCCATTATAGTAAAAATTTGGATTGTCTTAGCTTTTGGCAAACACAATTTAATCTCCGGCAAAACTCAAAAGATTTTATAACAATCTCATTTATAAATACTATAGGATAGCCCCTAAATTCAAATAATAAACAGTATTAACATAGGAGACAAGAAGTAAAATACTAAGGCATTCATTTTAATCTAAATGACATGACTCAATGCAGTACTGCTTAATTGCAAATTGAGTTTCACCAATTTCAAATGCACTGACACTTTATTTATTTATTTATTTATTATTTTGTCTTTTTAAGACAGGGTTTCACTATGCAGTTTCAGGCTGGCCTTGAGCTCACTTTGTAGCCCAGGCTGGTCTCAAAATTGCAATAACCCTCCTGCCTCAGCCTCCTGAGTGCTGGGATTGCAGGTGTACGCCACCATGCCTGCCCCATCGACTTTTAAAAAGAAAGCATTGTCAATCCAACATCTTAAGTTTTTTTCTCTTTAAACTCTATATATTTAGTATCTTCAAAGAAATTTAAACAGCAGTGAACATTAAGCAAAATAAATGGTGGAACAGATCAGCAACCTGTGTCTTGGAGACAGCTTATATACCGTGTATTCAGTGTGTGTCTTCACTTTTCCATAACATAACATTTCACTAAATTGTCAGCAAAGAACATATCAGCTATTCACATAACTTTTTAAAGCTCTTGAATTATAATTTCCTTGACATATCAACAACACTGAAGCAGCAAGAAATATATAGTTCCTTGAAGAATGTGATGATAAAGTCTAAACCACAAATTACATCTTTTCATTTACAGTTACTTTTAGGAAGCAACTCAGGTGGTATTTAGAACAAATTTTAATTTAAATCCACCCTAGGTCGACATGGTAGTACAATCAGAACAAGGTTCAAGTCTACTGATTAGGTGCACAAACAACATACATTAGTGCTCTAGGTCAACTGGAGCCCTACCCACCTCGTAAAGTTAAAAAGACTTTAATATCTTTAGTACCAATTAAAAAGACAACATACTCTAGGTCAAACTCTAGCATCATAACTAAACACATGATGTATGTATCAAGAGAATCTTCTTCCAAAGTCAAAAGTTGACTTAGTGAAGATTTATCACTATCCTTCCAATTAAACACAACTAGTGATAGTATACTATGAGAAGGTGTGGCTAACCTGGATATGCACGGCTAGTCCTCCCTGGAATACCATAAAAATCTTTCACTGATGTGCAGCCATCACTATAGGTCAAGTGTACCATTACTGTAGCTGCAGCCAGACTGGGTTTTGAACCAGTAAGGTACTTAACCTCTCCATGACTCTGTTTAGCTACTAGTTTGTTGGGAGGATTCAGTAAGTTAAATCAGGAAAGTTCCTAACACAAAGATAAAGCAAATATATCCTGCACTGGCTGTTACAAATACTTGTTGAATCTTCAGTGCTGGGAAGCATGATATAAATGCCTTCAAAAAGATGTCACTTTATACACCAGTGACAACACTCACTGAGTACAAACTGAGTGTTCTAACCACTCCACATATAACAATTTCGCTATGTTCTACTATGATTATTGCATGAGACCCAACAAACTTTTCAGAGCTGGGTTTTCATGTTTTACTCGATTTTCTTCTCAGAAGAAATGCTGCTTCTACTTTGGTGACTTATATACATGCTGCCTACTACTGGGAACCAACTGACCTGGGATAGGATACATTAACCAGCAAATCTTCTGAAGGCTTACAAGTGTCAGAAGCACTTGGCAAACAGGCTTACTTCAGGAAACCTCATAACCTCAGAAATTTGACACAACCCTATATCTAGGTTTTAGGACTCTGTGTTAATAGTTACCAGGATTGCTGATGTCATGATTTCCTAATTCCCCAAACATTCTGCTTTTACAAAGAAAAAATCCACACTGTTGAGCAGAACTCACGTTCATCCCAGAATAATATTACTGAAAAAAAAGGGGTTAGAAATGGCAAGGTGTACAATTTTCTCATATTTTACACTTTAAAATATAATCCTATCATGTAAAATATTTCCAGGTGTCCTGTGACCATCTATGTTAATATACCAAGTGTTAACCAAAGATTTCCTGATGTCAGACATATAAAAAGCTACAACACACTAAATGTCTCATAACCAAGTATCTCAAAAAATCCTTAAATCATGTTGAATGTTTAAAATAGACATTCTGCTAATTTTTCCTTTAAAAGCAGGTATCACCAACAGGCCACACTTCAGGTCAATTTTAAGTTGGTAAAGACTGAACTCCAGAGAAATGAAAATGAAATGTGGCAAGTTTTTTTCTGGTCTTTTTTCACTACAGTTAATCTGTTCAATGCGGTACACTGCAAGTACGATGCAATGAAGACTTACATACAAAATCTTTCTACAAAGGCTCCCAAAGTAACTTAACCCTAGACATAAGTCAGTGCATAGCAACCGCACAGTCTCTTTACTAGTCAAGTATCTTAACGACAAATTAATCTGCACTCTTTCTTCAATGTTCACGAGAAGTATTCTAAAACCAAAATCAAGGGGTACTCAGCACAATGTAGATAGAATCCATTCCAAGAAAGGCAACCATTTCATACTAGTAAACCTAAAACGTCGCATAATTCAATGTAAACATGCACACACATTTATGTAACCGGCCTCAAGCCCCAGAATCTTAGCAATTCCTTTACCAATTTTGCATATAATTCTTACTCAAAGCCTCTCGGATGAATTAAATCCCACACCGCTGCAACAGGTCAACTGCAGCAGCACATGTGCCTAGAATACTAGTGGTTTTCCTTATGCTTCCATTTTACACGGCAACCTACTTTCAATTAAATCTGCAAACAAAGTTCACCTGAGGGCATACTTGCCCCAATACAAGAGGCCCAGCTTTTCCTACTCGTCAGTAGTCTTTCCACAGCTATAACAGCATACCTCCGAAGAGGGTGGACGTGCCCCAGGCACCAGCAAACCAGATCTGCTGCCAAGTCTGCCTGTCACCCCCGGCAAAAAGTGCAACCTAACGCGTACACTTCTATTGCGGTGGTGTGTCTGCGCGTGTGTGAGCGCAAGCGTGTGTGTGTGTATGTGTGTGTGTGCGCGCGCGGGAGGGGGGGCACGGAGATAAGGATGTGGATTAGAGAAGAAAAGTGGCTCAACACTTTCAACCTCCTAACAGGCGCTCCTTAAACCAGAAAAACAACACAAAGCACAAACCAACCCCTGCCTCCCTCCCTCCCTTCCCCACCTCTTGCAAGCGCGGGAGCCCCCGGCCGCCTCGGCGCGCACCTCCAGGCTTTAAGGGACTCACTCGGGCGAGCACCGCACTGTAACTCCTCGCCCCGCACGGAAGCCTGAACGGCCCGGGAGCCGAGCCGAGCCCGCAGCCGCCCGGACGCGCCCGCAGGTTCGCTCGCGCACGGCGGCCCTTCCCGCCCCCGGGGTTCACCTGAGGCCGCACGGACAGCCAATGGGAAGGCCCCGCCGCCACGGCCCGGGAGGGTCTCCCCGCCAGCCTCTGCCCTGCAGGATTACCTCTTCGCGCGCGGCCGGCTTTGTGCTCTCGCCCTCCGCGCAGTAGCCGGGCCCGGTCGCCGGGAGTTCCGGGCCCGCCGCAGACGTCTCTGAAGTGCCGCTCGGTCCGGAGCGGAGGGCTCGGGACTGGAAGGGGGCGAGGGGGAGGGGCGAGAGGGGGCGGGAGGCACGGACTTGGCGCCCGAGCCCTGAGCAGCAGAAAGCGGCAACACCTGGGTCGCCGAGCCTTTGGCGCTCGGTATTTTAAAAATATAATTGAGGTCTTTTCCCCCTTGCCCCCCGCCCCTCTTGGGGCGACCGTTAAGGGCTGGCGGCTCGCTCTCCAGCGGGACTGGCCAAGGTCCCCTCGAGCGTGTCTTAGCCCCGCCCACGCCCCGCCCTAAGCGCCCTCAAGGCCCGCCTCAGCCCCCCGCGCGCCCGTGGTCCCGCCCCCTCCAGGCCCCGCCCCTAGCGGGCCCTCGGGTTCCCTGGCCCCGCCCCGTGCGCCCCTTGAGCGTGCGGGCTGCGCCCCCGCAGCCCCCTTCCGGGCCGCAAGCGTCGCGGCGTTCGTGTCGTGGCTGCCGCGAGGGCCTCACGTTCTGCAGCGGAAGGGACCGTGGCACAGGGAGGCCTGGCGCCTCTACTCCGCCCTCCTCCGGCCGTGCAGCTCGGACCCTGACGGAAACCTGGCCGCCAGGGGGAGGAGGGGCGACTCGGAAATGTCTCGGGCTGGCCTGAAGGCGAGCCCCCCGCGGGCGGGTAGCACCGCCGCCTGCCGCTGGCCGCCGGGGCCCGGGGAGGCGCTGCCGGGGGCGCCCTGCGCGCGTCCCTGAGCGCCTGGCTTGGCTCTCGGCGCCTTTGCCTTTGGGGGTGCTGGCCCGCTGGGCTCGCCGCCGCGGAAGGGCAGGGCACGAAAGCCCCCGCGGTGCCCCCTTCTCCGCCTCGCCGCCGCGTGGCCCCTCGCCTCGTGCCCTCAGAAAGCCGAGCTCTGGGAGGGCGAGGGCCGAGGCGCCCCCGCGCAGCCTGGAAATGAATCCGAGGCCGCCAAACTTTGCAGTACTCCATCGCGGAACTGGGGATCCATCCACAGGTGACACTCGGCCGCCCACCCACCCCACCGCCCAAACATGTTTCGCATCCCAGCCTTTTCTCCAAATAGACCTCCAAGCAGGCGCACACCCTCCCCTGCCACCCACGGCACGCACCGCTCTCCTGCACACATGTCCTTCCTTAGAACGGTTTCACCCGCGAGCCTCCCCTCCACTCCCCGGCAGTACTAGTGATTCATGGTCTCTCGGGTCAACCCCACCCTGACACAGAACAAACTTCATTCCCCACCCTTATCTCCCGTCTTTTCCAAGCACTGGCGACAGTCCACTTCATTTCCTTCCTCCTCTGCAGACTCCTCAAATACCACACACCATCCCCCTCATCTTCACCCCCTCCCTGTCCCCTAAAAATGTGCTAATTAAATGTAGTTTCCTCTTCCCACGTACGAAATGTGGGGAATGAATCTTGTCTTGCCTCAAGCTGTGATTCATTTATCTTCATCTGCTTGAAGGCTATAGGAATTTTAGCTACCACCATCTCCCATTTGTTCAAAAATCTAGCCATGCCTTGTTTTGAAATATTCCTAAAGAATCGTGAGGAAGGAAGACTTCCTGCCTTTGGTGAGGGAACAGTATTTAGAAAATGCTCGGCTTGTCATTTTATTCGGCATTTTAAAATATCTGCAGTGTTACAGAGAGATACTGGGAGTGGCTGGATGTTTTCTTGCATTTAAAAAGCAAAAAAGCTTTGCATGCATCAAGATTAGCCTTTTAATGGATAGTGCGCGCGCGCACACGCACACACACACACACACACACACACAAAATATGCTAGGGGTATCTCTGATAATAGTCTTTCCTATACAGAGCATTTGCCAGTCACAGACCTAGACCCCACCGTCACCAAAGCAAATTCACATAATCGTTTTAAGCATGTCTTTTCCAAGACCATCCCCTTTCCCACAGTTCCTGAGCAAAATGGGTAAAAGATCTGCTTACCCGCCGACGATCTGAAGCCTTAGGATGCTCAGGGCAGCAGACGTGGGTCTGTGTCTTCCTTTACTGGTGTGGGTTCTGCAGTGCTTGCTGCACAGAAACCCGCTGCAGCCTCGGGCCAGCGGCGGCGGCGGCGGCTTCTCCCAACGCTGAGTAGTAAAGTGTAGGACTTGGTAGAGACTCCGCAGTTACCAGTAGGCGCTTGCTTCTAAGAGAGGGGGCGGAATCTTTCTTAAAGGAATGGGTTTTGTTTTTCCTCCCCACTATTGCTTCATAAGAGGGAGAAAGGGTGGAATAGGGGAGTTTTTTTAGACTGAGTAAAGCAGTACAGCTGTGGGAGGTCAAGGTTAAAATTAACTGGGTGACTGGGGGACAGAGGCACTGATTTTAGTGCTAGTCAATGAATCACTAGAAACACTAGTTTTAAAGAGCACTAACTTCAGATACTGAGGTTAATGGCAAAAATAAAGATGTATGCTTGAAGCTGTTTAGCAATCTGTGCTTAAATTTTTCCATTTGTGGTACATCACTATAGAAATGCTACCTAAAACTGAATACAAGCCTAGAGAATAACAAACTAATGTGACTGGCAGAAGCGATTCAAATCCGACTGACACCTGCGAGCATACTTAGAATTTCAATGAATGCCAGTATTAGGAGATATATTACTGACAGTTCAATGTATATGCACGTGTCATAAAAATCACAAACTAAAATATCTAAAATAATTTTAGACAATGATAGAGTACTGTGTTATTTCAATGGCAATTCTAAGGTCAGCAAGGCTAAACTCAAGTGGCCTAGCTTTAAATGCATGTGAGTCTGTTACTTAGACTTACTAAAATGTATCCACATGAATCTGCATTATAAACCTTATTTTTAATAGTATTCCTTGATTTAAGCACTAAGCATCTATGACTTTTTTCCTTCATAGGTGAATGTAGAGCTGTGATCTCAAAATATGAATAGAAAAATACTGAAAATACTCTATTAGTTTTCTTTGCACAACCTGTTTTGAGCATCTGCGTGGTCTTGAATAAGTAAGTAACCTCATTTGGTCTTTAGTTCCTTACTTTGTAGAATGTAGATACTGGATTGAAATTTTCCAAGGTCCTTTAACATTCCAAAATACTATCAGTTTATGGCTGTATGTGTGTATTGGCTATTCAGCGCAAGTGTGCCTCTCTCTAAATTACTTTTAAAAACATAGATTAAAATAAATCGTTATTTTAAATGCATAACCAGCATGTTGTTCACTGCTTTTGAAATTATTTTACAGAACAAATAATTTTATAAAGTGAATAAACTTAGTTTCATCCAAACTATGTTTGCATACCCAAATGTGATCAATTTCTCTGAAAGAGAACCTAACTGTATTGTTAAGGGTACCAAGTGAGTGAGGTAACCTGTTATATGTTAAATATAACTGAGACATTCATATTCCTCAGATAGAGTTAGAACATATTTTAGAGCTCACCTACTTCCAATCTGTAGTTCTACAAATGGGAAACATAGAAACCTGGAAGAGCAAAATAGGAACAATATTAAGGACAGAGCTAAGATTAACTTCACTCTTTACACGCAATGCAAATAAATTTACAATGCATATGAATGCTGTTTCACCTTTGGGGGCTGAACAGAACCTGTCACAACAGTGAAAAGAAATTGTACTCAGTGACACTTTGTGTACAGACAGTATAAACTAAAGGAACATATTAAACAAGTACTCACGGTGCATGTCAGTGTTAATACAAATTTGGCCTTCAGGTTTGGAGGTGTTTGTGCCAGTAAGACAAATTTTTCTAGGAAAATGTTAGAAAACAAGAGGAAGGAGAAGAAGAAAGAGAGGAAGAGGAGAGATGGGAAGAGAGAAGAAAGAAGAAAAAGAAAAGGATGACAAACCCATAGCACCTGTTAGTATAATCCCGTTTATCTTCCACCCAATGGACAAGAACCTCCACCACTCCATGGAGTGTTTCTTAGTACATGTCCTTGCCTCTTTTCCTTTTGTCTGCATCTTCAACAATACCTACCTAAAGGAAAAGTTCTTTTTTGGATCCAGGGAGGGGAAAATATTATAGAAAGTTATTTCTAACCTTTGGAAATGCTTTTTGGGTATAGAACGCTTTGTACCCCATCCTACGTTTTCCCTTAAATCTGGATCTGTTACTGTTCCTAGTAGGGAACCTGGCACTAACCTAAGCCAGGTCACCCTAGTGTCAAGGAAGCATTAGGGTTATAATCTATTATATTAGATGACATAGCAAACTTCTAGTTTTGTGTACCTGGCAGGTACAGTTTATCACCTTGGTTAAAAAAGAAAAAAAAAATGCCTCCTACAGGGAGAGATGGAAGGAAATTGATTGCCCAGTTTTGCATCTGTTTTTCTTTATTTTGCTTCTGTGCAAGACAGTTTTTCATCTAAGTGGAAATGAACAATAAATAAAATGATGATTATCTATATAATTCAAAGCAAACCCTGAAAAATTAAATGCATTTCTTTGTGTCTTCCCAAAATATGAAGCAGTTCCTTATAAAAGATACTTAATACTTTTTAAACATGAATGCACTATTTAGTGAGTGAATTGCCCCCAAAATACCCTGAAACTGATTACAAAGTGTTTTTGTTTGTTTTTAATTTGTATTGTCCAAAACAACTGACTCCATTTTATACTTCCCTTTTCTAACACAGCCATGATCTAAAAGACACAATCTCTTTTCTGTAGAGCTCTTTAGGCATGCCTGATTTGTATTCTCCAATTAAATTGTAGCCACAAATCTCCACATGAACCCTGGGTAGATCAAGCAGGAGCAGACACTTTCTGCCAAGAAAACACAGGCTTAAGTTTCAGAATCCTGGTGTTCTAGTTCTAGTTGTGAAACCAACTGGTTATGTGACCTCAGACAAGTTTCTTGACATGTTTGTGCCTTATTTAGCCATCTTTTAACTGATGCTGGTGGATTATAATACCTGCTCTACCTATTTCATAGGGCTGTTGTGAAACTCAAATGAGATATAAATGTAAAAATGTTTGGAACCTTTCAAAGCATGACATAAGCATAAGGTACTATTATAGGTTAACGTATCAATCAATTTTCTAGTTCAAAGGACTTTACCCTAAACAACCTGTTTTCCTACTTATTGTTTTAGAAACCAAACAAGTTTATCTCTCTTCTCTCACTCTGTACACATGCATGCACACACACACACACACACACACACACACACACACACACACACACATATGCATACCCCTGCTGGTACTAACTTAACTTCCCAGCTTTGAGCATTTCCCTCTGGGTTGGGACATGTGCATTTGCAGTTGAATATGCTAGCACAAGGACTCCCACTTGCTTTTTTTGGTCTGTTTGATTGGTAGGGTGTTTTTTTTTTTTTTTTTTTTTTAACTGGGGATTGAATTCACAACCTCTGCTTGCCAGGCAGGCACTTGTGCCACTGCAGCTGAATATGGAGAGTTGAGAGCTTATAGAGCGCTCTCTCCCTATCCCACCCCCTCCCCAAATTTACTTTTCAAAGTTCTCAGAAAAATAAACTTAATGAAGCACAGCAGCTTTTTCATACTACGTCATGTATTTAATCAGTGGGCTAGATGAGCTAACTATTCATTTGAAATGGCCCTGCTACATACATTTTGAAGACCCTTTTATGCTGAGCCTGTCTGGAAAGTACTTGGGGAAGAAGGCAGGGAGGACTGACATGCAACTCATGCTAATGAGTTCTCCACTCCCCAAGGAGACATAATCAGGGCAAAAGACATAAAAGACTCAAAAGATTCATCAACATATTTTATTAGAACTATGTGACCTATATGGTTTATTTTATTTTTTAAAATTTATTTATTTTTTGAGATAGGGTTTTGCTATACAGTGCAGGCTGGCCTTGAATTCATTTTGTAACTCAAGCAGTAAGTCACTTTGTAACTCGAAGTGATCCCTCTGCCTCCACCTCCCAAGTGGTAGGATTACAGGTATGTGCTACCACACCTGGACTCTATATGGTTTATTTATTTTTTTGGTACTGGGAATCAAACTTAGGACCTTGCACTTTCCAAGAAGGTGCTGGACCACTGAGCTATATCCCCAGGCCCCTTTATGGTTTATTTTAAAGGAATTGCCTCAGTTAAATACCTGACAGACCCTTGTACAACTCTTTATGTAATTTAGCTTAATAAATTCTTATGAATTCATGGAAATCACCCTCATGATTCCCCTATTTTTTATATGTTTGTTTTCACTTACCTATTTTCTGTTTGGTGACTTAAAAATTATCATGACTAAACAACTGCTACAAGTAAGATACGCCTAAGGAAAAGTCACTTTTAGATTGGACAGAGCCAGATATGGTGGTGCACACCTATAATCCCAGCACTTGGGAGGCTGAGACAGGAGGATCGCTTCCAGTTTGAGGCCAGCCTGGGCTACAAAGTGAGTTCAAGGTCAGCTTGAATGGCATAGCGAAACCCTGTTTCAAAAAGACAAAAACAAAAAAGATTGGACATAAAAACGCATACAAACTCAATTTATGCCTCATTGGTTTCTTTCTTGTGTGTGTGTGTGTGTGTGTGTGTGTGGCAGTGGTACTGAGGATTTGAACCCAAGGCCTTCATACTGTGCTATATTCCTAACTCTTAAAATTTTCTTTCTTTTTTTGTCCGACATACAGTCTTTCTAAGTTGTCTAGTTGCGTGAATTTGGAATCCCACTGCCTTAGCCTCCCAGAATTCTGGGATTAGAGGCATGTGCCACCTGCACCCAGCTGAGTCATTGGTTTCTATATAGAGAAACTGTAAACACATAGGATACAGTTATTGTATGAAACCAAAACTACATTAGTTGTATTTACATTTTTTCATCATATGGCCATGTGCCATAACACTTTAGCTGTTACTCTTAAATATTTATATTACATGGTCTTAGAACAAGTATCTTAATCCTGATGCATGTACTTCTAGAATGCCATCAGGAGCCACATGCAACAAAGTCATTTCCTGAAGTACTGATTCCTGAGCCCAGCCCAGATCTATTGAATCGAAATCTTCTGGGATGGTGTCCCAGCCTGAGATGCCTCACCCCTCATGTCCACCCCTGGCAGGTAAGTCCCGAGCATGGCTGTTGAAGCTCTACTATCATGTGGAAACAGTGTGGAGCGCATGTTGGATCCCAGACCCAGAATGAGTGAGATGAGGGTGGTTCCTTTTTATTATGTGAGAAGATTCAGAAAAGGATGAAGCAAGTTGCAGCTTTTCTACCATGTAAACGTAGGTAAGATAACCTCTCAGAGCCTTGGCACCCTCATCTGTAAGGTATACGTTTGATAGTGTTGTTGTGAGGATTAAATGATATAACTACAGAGCATTTCTATTCCAGTGCCTGGCACATAATGGAACTGAAGTTTATGTCCCTCTTTTCTCCTTCAAAAATGGGTTCCCAGGTACATTCTTTTTGGACAGTGTTCTTAATGTACTTGGTCAAGTAATATGAACTCTGCTTTAATGAGATCTAATATTTTGCATTCTTAAAACGTACCAGTGCTGGGCTGGGGATGTACCTTAGTGGTAGAGGACTTCCTTAGCATGTGCCAAGTGTGTAGGTTCAGTCCCCAGCACTGAAAACAAACCTATATATAACATCCAGTTTGGGCACATTTTAACTTAATTTCATACCTACAATAACCCTTACAGATGAGTACTATTATTATTTTCACTTTTACAGATAAAAGAACTGAGCCTTAGAGCCTCAGTATTACTTATATAACTTGTAAAGAATTGGTAGTACTGGGATTCAGACCCAGGCTTTCTGACTCCAGAGTCTAATTGCCATTGTCCTGTATGTTCTGTATATTCTGTAAGTGCTTAAATTCATATATATATATATAAATTCATATATATATTATATATTAAATATATAATATATTAAATTATATATTATTATACATATATTAAATTCATATATATATGATCACGCACGAGAATATATATATGATTATGCATGAGAAATATATATATATATATGCCTCTTGGGAGAAATAAACAGTTGCAAGAAATATTGACAAGGGAATTCTGTAAATTTAAGTTATTTTGGAGGGTTAGTATTGAACCTAAAACCTAGGGTCTCACACATGTTAAGCCATCCCAGCACCACCTTATAATTTCCTTATTTTAGAAGCCGCCTTTAGTTGCCTATAATGGAGCATGGCACACTTAATAAGTGCTCAAATGCAATTATTGAAAGAAAGAGCTGGCAGCAGTACACAATTTAAGCAGCTGACATACCCAAGCCTAAGTTTTTAAACAAAAATTGCAGACCAAATTGATCTGCTTTTCCAGATCACCTTCTGCTTGGACCTAACCCAAGTCTCCAAACCTCAGAGCTACAAATAATGGCATTATTTGAAGAAATAGTTCTTGAGCCCTTCTTGTGAATAATTTACTAGTCTGGCACTGAGAGGGTTATAGAAAACCCTTAAGTATAGCATATGCCCTAAATATCTAGTTGGGCAATACTATGCAAATGTATGAAGCCATTAGATTGCAAGATCACCTCATACAAGATAATGAATGAAACTCCTAGCAAATAGTAAACATAGAATAGTTTTGTAGTCAGGTTGTGAGGAGAACAATTAGAATTAGGATACAGAATTTACATTATTTTATGATAGTCATCCAGAGTTTAACACAAGAAAGTACAGGAAATCTGTCCACAACACTAAAGACACAGAATATTCATCCAAGGACCTGGATCCACAGCAATGTCCTACATGAATCCAGGCGAAGACCTACAGCCCATGACAGTGCCTCCCACAAGTCCAACTGGAGGTCTAGAGCCCATAAGAAGGACAGATCTGTGCTGGGAATGCCCAAAGGTCAGCAGTGGAAGCTAGAAAGTCTATGCCAGTGGGGTGAAGGAGCTGTGCTGGTAGGTTGAGGGTTCTACACTGGAGCTGAGAAGTCACACTCAAATAAGAACCAGGGCTGCCCTGAAAAGTACCACAGCCATCCTTAGCGATATGGAGGTCCTGAGCTCCTCCAACGATAAGAACAGTGCCAAAAAGCCAGCATGACATGTTTTTCCTGGAGATTAAACAATACACATCTTCCTCTCTGGAGCCAGAAGTGATGCTCCATGTAAGGACCAGAGCTCCCCCAAAGTGAACCACAGCTGCTCTCACTAACAAGGTCCTGAGCTCCTCAGATGACAGTGGTTGAACTCACACTGGGGAAGCCACCATGACGAGTTCCTCCAGGAGAACCAAACAGCTCAAAACAGCAACACTTAGAGAAACTCACAACACCTTACTCTTCTTCTCTACACCTCTATGCTGTCAACTTCCTCAGGTGGGCCATCTACACTCAGCACCATACTGATTTAATTCAGCTGACATTAAATTGACCACAAGTTTTTAATCCATAACAAATGGAAAACAAATGTTAAACATAATTGCCTTATTATCAATATTATTTTGTTTTAATAATTACTGAGATGCAATTAATATTTTATGAGCATTATGAAAAAATAAAAATTGTTTTAGACACCATTTAATGAATGCTTGTGTCTATGGCTGTTACCATTTAATCATGCTATCAGTTCTGCTTAGTATCATTAGTCCTGAGGTTCAGAGAGGTTCAGTAACTTGCCCAAGGTGCACATTTAATAAGTAAATGTATCAGTGGAGTCAAGGAAGAGAGAGGTCAGTTTCTTCTGGACAAAACAGACAATGTCTCTGAGTAGGAAGAACAGAATTTTGATGGGGAAGAGAGAGGAGAGGAGTTTTCGGATGATGGAGGTGACAGGGACACAGGATGTACATGTACTTTGTGGGACGGTTGCACAGTCCTCTGCTCAAGGATATGCTCACAGTGAACGCATGACTCAGGTCCCTTTGCTGAACAGGGACAGGAAGTCTGAAGTATGTTGATAGAATAGCAAGTAAACCTGTTTGCCTGGAATGAAGAATTTGTGTAGGTCAAAGTTAGGATTTATGTAGTCTCCAAACACATAACTATGCACTTACTCTTAACTGAAAGTTCCAAGAAGGAATTTAACCTATTACCTTGAAACACTGAGCCCTCATTTCCACAGAGCTGTTTACATTGCCCCACCTCCAATTACCTTCCTTTAGACCACTCAGATTTTCACTGGTTGAGGTGATGGTGTAGGTGGAATTCCTGCTATATGCTGGACACTTTTGGAAATACTAGGGATAGAGCAGTGAAGCTTTTAGTGTACTGGGAAAACACAAGTGTTCAGGAGAAATGAGTTGATAAATAAGGTCATTACAGATGCTGAAATAAAACAGGCCATTGACAATGACTATGGTGGGTGAGGAGCTACTTTGTTAGGATGAGCTGAGACCAAAATGATCTGTAATTGGCAGTGAAAAGACAAGTACATTCAAGAGGCAGGAACAAGCATGGCATGTCTGAGGGGCTGGTGGGTGAGCACGGTGGTAGAGAAGACAGGCTTGAGAGACCAGTGAGCTGGGCAAGGCCTGGATCACACAGGTCTGGAAAAGCAGTGTGAGGATTTTGACTTTTGGTGCTTTCGTCCTTTTTTTCCTGGCACTGGGGCGTTGAACCAGAACATTTGCACTGGGCTACATTCTTAGCTCTTTTTATTTTTTATTTTGAAATAGGGTCTTGCTAAATCTGCAAGTTGTTCATGCTGGCCTCAAACTTGTGATCCCCACTGCCTCAGCCACCCAGAGTGCAGAGATTATAGGCATGTGCTGCCACACCTACCTGATTTTCAGAGTTTTAAACCAGAGAGAGAGAGAGATGATCACATTTGTATTTTTGAAATTTCATTCTGGCTGCTGTCTAGACAAAAAAGTACAGAAAGACAGGATTAGATTCTGGGAAGTTAGTTTGGAAGCCACTAAAGTCATCCACACAGGAGAAAACAAGACCTCTAGGGACAGGAGGCAGGAGTGGACGTGTGTCCCTTTGCGGGGAATCGGGTGTACTTGTTGATGGAGTGCGCTCAGTGGGTGAGAGGGAGGAGTTGATGCGGACTGATCTCTGCATCCTCAGCCCCTGTACCTAGGTAGATGGCAGTCCCACACCTAAGACAGAGAAGACTGAAAACAGTATGGCAGGTAAAAGGAAACCTGTCTGCAAAGCTTTGAGATTATCCTCTTTCTTCCTTCAGAGAACTTGATTTGTAAAAAAAAAAAAATTATGCATCATCAATTTTATCCCCATTAGAGCCTTCAAAGAAGCAAAAAAACCTGATTTATTTTGTCCATTGTGCATTGAATCTAGAACACTGAGAAGAGCAGAGCATGTGCTCAGTAAACATTGGGATTTGTTGAGTCTGGTGATCCTCAACATAAGTGTGTACATCAAAATCACCTAAGCAAACCTGGTTATAATCATACCCATAATCTCAGCACTCTGGGAGGCTGACAGGAGGATCACAAGTTGGAGCACAGCATGGGCAACTTAGAGACTATGTGAGAGCCTGTCTTGAAACAAAATAAAATAAAAAGGACTAGAGATGTAGCTCAGTGCAAAGATTGGATTCATTCCCCAGTACTGCAAAGTAAAGCAAAGGGAAGCAAATCGACAGAGGTGAGATTTCCATGGCATGCCAGGCAGAAATAAGCAACAGTGAATCTCCCTTTCCCTTTTATTCCATTCAGGCTACTAGCCTACTGGTTGGCCCACTCACACCCAGAGTGGGTTGTCTGTCTTTTGGAAATTCACACCCAGAACCACGTTACCCTAATCAGCAGGCTGCTCTAGTTATCACATCCACAACCCAGTGGCATGCTCCCATGATCCAGTCACTTCTGCCGTTCTCTGCCTATGAGCACATGAGGCTTTGGGGGATGCATCTGGATATAAACCGTAACACGTGGCACACTTGAAGACTATGGTGTATGGTTTTAAGGAGTCAGTGACACTGTCAGAATATAGTCAAGTCAAAAGTGCTTATTTAAAAGGTTTTTGAAAGAAGACCAGTGAAAGAACCCTGGCATCCCTTCTGTCTCATTTGAATTCTTGGAAGAATCTATCATGTAAAGAAAAGTGGCCACAGGGGCCGGGGATTTAGCTCACTGGCTTAAGTGCTTGCCTTGCAAGCACGAGGTCGTGAGTTCAATCCCCAGTACAAAAAAAAAAAAAAAAAAAAAGGAAGAAAGAAAGAAAAAAGAACAGCGGGCCACTTAAATGCTAAGATTTCAGGAGCAGAAGACAATCGCCTCTTACTGTATCCCTGACTTAGTGATAACAGTAAATGTATATTTTTGTTTGCATGGTATCCATTTCCTTTTCCAGAAAGAATGTCTCAGTATTCCTTTGAAAAGCCCTCTTCACCTTAGTATTGCAGTCTTGGTACCCTACTTTCCCTAAATAAAGGTTGGCTAACCAGATGCCCCTTTAACCCAGAGCCTCAAGCATTCTACACAAACCTCTGCCACTAAGCTACACCTCTGGGCCCCTCTCTAGCCTTTGAGTCTTTAAGTAGAGCAACTCAAAAATGGGAAAAGATCAGAATTCTCCTGAAGGCAGCGCCCTGAAGAAAACATGATTAGATACTACACCACTTCAAAGATCTCACAGGATTCAGTGGCTCTAGTCCTCTCCCAGACCTGATTCTTCAGCTTTGCCTTCCATATGAGCTATGAGTCTTTTTCTTCCAATAAGTCCTTGTCCTATTTAAGTTAGTTAAAGTGATCTCAGTTGCTTACCTTGTACTCTATGACAATGATTAAAAATCTTTCAATTTACAATTAGAGATAAAGTTTCAAAACAGATCTTTCCAGCAGTAATACATTGATCTGAATTTTCACTAAAGTGTACGTTTGGTAGTGGAGCCTGTACGGTAGTACACTTCGTCAGGTAGAGAGCAAAGAACGGCACCTGACATCAGACCTAACTCTGAAGTGGCACACACATTCGCCTTGTGTCTACTCCGGAGATAAACACCTTGCTGGAAACTCACAGTGCTTTTGCTTCTTAATTTGTATACAGCCTCTCAGCTACTTCCTTCAGACTAAACTTTCAGGGTAAGCCTTTCTAACGCAGAGCATAATTAGTAGGACACATAAACCTAAGACATCGATTTATGACATGAGAACTCATAACCTTAAATTTAGTTCTCATTTCCTTCTGTGGGCCCCAGGGGAAAAAGGAACATCCTGTCCTTTTAGCAATTTGGGTTAAATTCTAGTCATTTGTTGACCTTCTTCCTCTCTCTACTTTTAGAAAGACTTATAACTCTAGACTGTAATAAATTAACAATTTAACTTATGCCTTAGGAATAATATCCTCTGAACAAGTTTTTTGCAATTGTGTTCATAGTGAGAAATTAAGTAAGAACAGATAAGATGCTGAAAAGAGTCAACAGCATTTGGCGTGTGAGCCACACCCTGGGAGAGATAATAAGCATGTTACAGTTTAACAGTGGTCATAAAAATGTATTCTAATCAGTTTCATATTACATGTAAGATAGAGATCTCATATTAAAAAACAGCCTAGTTAATTTTATTTTAAAAATTTAGTAGTGGTGCTATTTGTGAAAAGTAAATGTAACACCATCTAGGATAAAAAAAATTATATTGATTCTGCATGGCTGATTGTTTTTTCTTCTTTTTTTTTTTTTTTTGAGACAGGGTCTCACTATGCAGTTCAGGCTGGCCTTGAGCTCACTTTGTAGCTCAGGCTGGTCTCGAACTCGCAATGATCCTCCTGCCTCAGCCTCCCGAGTGCTGAGATTACAAGCATGAGCCACCACGCCCGCTTGGCTGATTGTTTTCATTTCAAATGTGTTGGAGGGGGTCATCACCATTTTTATCATGAAAATATGTATAAGACTCACATTTGTAAATATCACATTGTCTCTCTACTGTAAAAAGTTATAAAAACTGAAGGAGTAATAAGATCCACAATGTATAATAGATATTGTGAAAAGGAAAGGGAAGGAAAGTGCTCTAAAGGATATAACTGTATGTATGTTTAAGTGTGTAAGATAGATAACCATATTACTAAGTTTTTATTGGATCATTGAACAGAATGGTTTCCACTGTCAGTGATTGTCCACTTTTTATGCTTTGATTTTGTAACTTGAACAACTATTTCTAAGATGACAATATATAATTTATCAACTAGTGATTTCTCAGTGTTAATATTTTTTGAAAAATTCTGTATTATTTCTACCCTTTTTTGTTTTGCCTTTTTCTTTGAATAAAAAAAAATTTTTTTAAAGAAAATATGTAATAGTATCACTAACTGAGGATTTACTATCTGCCAAGTACTGTCCAAGTGCTTTGTAATTACATCATTTCTTTCTTTCTTTCTTTTTTTGGGGGGTGGGGTACCAGGGATCAAACTCATAACCACGCACTTACAAGGCAGGCACTTATGCCGCTGAGCTAAATCCCCAGCCTGGGCCTGTAATTACATCATTTCATGCAGACCTTACAACACCACCAGGTATTATCCTATTACACCTATTGAGAAACACTGTGACTGAGGCACTGAGAAGTTAAGAAACTTTACCAGATTCTTTACTAGACTAAAAGCTGGTTGGCCAGAAAGTTGGATTTTGAGCCTCTGCAACAGAGTGACCTCAGAATCCCAACTTTTGCCTTCTCTCCTTCTGCCTTCCAACAGTTTGGCCAGTTAGTGAGACAGCGCCTGATCCTTCCTTTGACTTTCCACTACTCTCTTTGATTATTTAAAACTGCATTTTAAAAACTACCTGATCCAGGTAGTTAGAATAAATAGGCTTTCTGGGACTCAAATTGCTGGGATGTTAATTGTTAACTCAACAGTAAGCCTCTCTAACAGCCCTTACAGTATTTTACTTACCCAGGTTTTGCATTCAGTTAAGTAGTAGGAATGCAGAGATCTAACAGTATTGGTTAAACCCCAAATGCATGGGCAGGGCCCACAATTCAAATACACCTTATATGTACTTTGTTACAGAGGGTTTGGGATGAAGGGACAGGTGTGGCTGCTCAGCCTGGGACTCCGGAGTCTGGGAGTGACAATGGGTATGGTCAGGGTGCCACCCACAACAAACCTCCTACTGTCAGTCAAGCAGGGCTCCTCCACAAGAGGTGAGTTTTCTGAGCCAGTCTTCCGGAAGTCTAGCCATGACACAATATACTTTCACCCAGAAAGTGGCCTTCTGCTTTCTCTTCCCTTTCCTCCCCTCCTCCTTTCTCCCCTCTTCTCCTTCCTTTCACCCACCTTCTATTCTTCTCATCTTTCCCACCCCCTTCCCCCATCTTTCCCCATACTGGGAATTGAACCTAGGCCTCCTCACTGAGCTCTGTCTGCAGCACATTCTTTTATTATTTATCTGTCTACTAATTTTGAGATAAGGTCTTACTAAGTTGCTAAGTTGCCCAGGCTATGCTCAAATGTGTAATTCTCCTGCCTCAGCTTCCCTGAGTGCTGAAATTATAGGCATTCACCACCATACCCAGCTCAGCTGGTGGCCTCTTGGTGACCACTTTTCTTTTTTTTCTATTTATTGGGACAATAGAATTGACATAACCTTAATTGTTTTTCAAAGATTGCCAGAGATTTTACAAGGTACATCTCTTGTTAGTTTTAGCTTTTGTATTTTCTGGGATTTTCTAACCCCCCTAGACATATGCTCTTTCCCATACTGCTGCTTTGGTGGGGTATATTGCCAAGACTTCTGTTACAGTAGTGGATGAGGAACTCAAAGCACTAAAATAAATAGAATAATATAGAATAACATCAAAGGCCTTGTGCCAAAATGTCTCTTCTACCTTTGTTCTTAGAAAGGAGAAAATGAAAGCACGATACTTCCTGCTTTTGATCATATTTGGTTGTATATCAACATGGAAACTAGATTAGCCAAAGTCACAATGAATTAGTAAAGAAATTCAGCATTTATGAAGACAAGATGCTCAAATGTTTGCAAACTTGGAATTGTCAAGTCATAGGCTGCGGGAAGGAGAAGCAAGAAGCCAACCCCTTCCTGTGAGCCAGTGGCAGCCACGCAGACTGCCAGGAAGAGAAAGAAACAAGAAGCCAGCCCCTTCCTGTGAGCCAGCTGGCACATGGGCTGGAACACAAAAAGAGCCAACCCTGCCCCCCATTTAGCAACCAGCTGAACCAGAGAAACTCGGGTTGGGATAATAGCTACTGAGGTAGAAAGAAACAACTTAATGCTTGCAGTGTTTAATATTTGATTAACTGTGCAAGCCTAAGGCTGGTGGTTGGAACATCTATTTGGAGGATAACCATATGCAGTTAGCAACTATGAGGGGATTTCCTTCTGAAGGTAGTAGCCATTTTAATTTCCTATTATCTTGTTTTAAAGTCCCATATCATTTTCATGTTTTGTTTTGTTTGGCTTTATTCTGTTTTATTCTGTTTGGTTTTATTCTTTTTTAAGTTAAAAAAAAACCTTGGAAGTGTCTTCCAGTGAACAAGTCAGTAGAAGAGTCACCGTGCTCCACGTGTTAGCTGTGGACAGGAGCAAAGCTCTTAGCTTATTCTGCACTTCTCTTTTCCTATCTTTAAAATGGGTGTGGGAGTCAAAATTATACATCTGTAGACTTGAAAAAGGAGTTGGAAGTTATGTCATCCAGGATGCTATGCATTGCAGGAATTTCATCTGTAATCTTCCTAAATAATTACCCGTGACCCTACCTCCCCAGAAAGGGCCTTTGTCCGCCTTATATTAACCTCTCCCGAGGCTCTTCATGCAGAGCCAAGTTCTGCATCTTAGTGCCTGTATTTATTAGTCTTGATTCTCAGTACCTGTATTTATTAGTTTTGATTCTCTCCATGAAGTTCTGAGCTGGCAACTTGAATGACCAGAAAGACAATCCAATACAGTGGAGGGAAAATCAGGCTAGCCTGAGTCTGGACCTTAACATAAGCACTTCACTAGTTGTGAAATCTTAACCAAACCCCATCCATTCTGTGAGGCTCAATGTCCTCATTTGCCTAGTGAAAATGTGTTGGGAGGATTAGAAATAATTTCTGTAATGTCTTGACATAAGCGATGCTTAATAAAATGATTATCAAGAGAATTCTTTTTCTCAGAAAGCAACAAAATCAGTATTTATTGAGGCTTGTGGAGTCGATAGCACAATTTAAGGTTCTTATTAATCCATGATGAGTACAGTGCCTCTGTAGTGGATTAACCAATGATCAGTTTGTATCACCAGGCTGAACTGAATCAGCATGGTGCTGGCTGTGCAAGGCCCACTTGAGGATTGTTACCAACAGCATAAAAGGAGAAGTTGGCATGCTGCTGATTCTCCTGGAGAAGCTTGTCAGGCTAGCTTTCCTGAGATGAACTTGGCTCTTACTGCAGGAGGAGTTTGGGCCCTTGCTGTCACTAGGGATGACTGCGGTTCTCTTTGGGGGAGCTCTGGTCCTTTCCTCGAGCGTTGCTTCCTGACTCCAGTGCAGATCCCTCAGCCTGCTGCCCAAATCCTTCCCCCAACTGGCACAGACTGTCTAGCTTTCACCACTGACCTTTGGGCCTTCTCAGTGCTGGTGCTTGATACAGACTTGCATGAAACATTATTGCAGGTTTTCGGTCTTCAGCTAGACTTGCACCGGACATTGCTGGGGGATCCAGGCCCTCAGCTGGATTCTTTGGGACTGTAGTGCTTGGATAGATCTCTTGTACTTTTCTGCACTTAACTTTTTGGGTGAGTATTATAAAATAACCCTATAAAGTGTATGTCCTGTATTAAACCTATTCCCTTTCAAACCCTTGCAGCAACAGTCCCGGTCAGCTTCCTAAAGCTCCACCTCTGAATGCATGAGTCTTTTAGGAGTCGTTCTAGGTCTAACCATAACAATCCCCCACCAAATACTTCCCCTCTGGATGAACACTTACCCCATTGTTCTTGCCACCTTCTGAAACATTTTCAGATTTTCCCTTGCTCCAGCCCAGAACAGTCACTTCTTAATATGTATTTCCCTGCCTTTCCCTTCTCAGTCAATCTGTGTGTTCTTTCACTTGTGCAATTATAAAAAGAGAAGGACACTTGTACAAAGACTTAATAGAAATGAAGATGTGTATGCTGACCAGGGGAAAAACAGTCCCGGTAGAGATGGAATTTAATGTGATACTTGCAGCATAAGAGGCTTCTGAATGTTGCTGTATATAAACATGAAATATGACAGAAAGATATGATAAGTGCATATGTTTCAAAAGATTTATTACTGTAAAAGAAATACTGCCTTAGTCCCCGTCTTAATTACTTTCCTGTTGCTGAGAGTTAACACCCAGAATTTAAAGGGGAAGAGGTTTATTTCGGGCTTACAGTTGTAGTGGGTTCAGTTATGACCATCTGGCTCCAAAATAGAAACAATATAGAATGTTCTGGCAGAAGAAAACTAATCATGTCATGGCAGCCAGCAAACAGAAAGAGAGCAGAGTGGGACAAAAATGTATGTTTTCAGGTCATGCTGCTGTAGGCCAAACCAAGCAGACCCCACTTCCTAACATGTACTGCTCCAAGCTCATCAGATTTATCCTTGATGAGTACAGCACCACCACAATCCAGTCCCCTCTGATTGTGTGAGCCTTTCAGGGGACATTTTATATCTAAACCACTGCAGTTCCCCTCAGAATACCCCCCTTGATGTGAACGTGCATCCTTTTATCCTTTCCACTTTCTAAAGCAGTGCTGGGAGTTCTCTCCCATGAATGTTTCTGGTTTTGCCATTGTGGCTGCTTTGATATACTGAATCAACTCAAAATTCATGCCTTTCATGATCATTCTAACATTGCCAAAGAGCCAGAAGTCACACGGTGACTTGGTAAATAAGGTAGGCAGGACACACTGTAATGTTTCAGGAGCCTGCCTCTCATTGGGCAGAACTTGGCAGCAGTGTTTACTGTATTTTAATCACACCTCATCCAGACAATTATGAGAAAGGGCTTCCAGAACTTTCTCAGAAAGTGGCAAGAACAATGGGATAAGTGTGGTTGAAGCAAGGGGGAGTAAAGTATTTTTAAAATTTAAACATTCCATTCATTATATAGTTTGATCATCCTTTTATTTCAGTGACTGAAATAAAGAATAGTTTGTTTAAGTCAGATATAGTGGTGCATTTCTGTCATTCCAGCCCTCAGGAGGCTGAGGCAGGAGAATTGCCATGAATTCAAGGCCAGCCTAGGCTACGTAGCGAGCCCTATCTCTAAAACAAAATAAAGTAAAATAAAACAGTATGAGCAAAAGCTAAAATGTTTCCCTAAGGAGAGACCATAGCACTACAGAAAATGTGTTAACTTTACTAGACAGAAATTCTGTGAGCTTAGGAGTTGATAACCAAGAGATGTGGATCTCTTATCAGTTGAAACTTCATGGAAAGTGTCTATAGAAACAGAAGGTTCCAAACTGTCTCTTCTTGAATTTGCCTATAACTCTCAAAAAATGAAACACAGGGCTCTTTGACCAAGAAAATTAATGGAAATGAAGTTACCTTACACAAATCTGTATACGAGATTTTATTCAATATGGTTACAAGGATACACTGCCATGTGATTTCCAATAGCAAACAAAAGCTTTCAATAGGAGAATAGTAAAAATAATTATAGTGAACCCATAAAAGGAGTACAGTGTACATTTAATGAAATATTAGGCTGGCCTGGCATGGTGTCCATGACACGCTACTAGGGAATGAAATAGGTTGTAAAACGATATGTGCAGTAACATGTATGTATCTATTTATGTGTGTTTATAAATATATGGGGTATAGAAAAAAGTTTGAAAATATGTACAAGAAACTTTTAATGTTAACAGTACTTTATTCTGAGAAGTGGGATTAGGAGAATGGGGGAGGTTTTCATTTTTTACTGTGAATGATTTTACATTTGGATGCTTTTACAATTATGAATGCTACTTCTAGAAATTACTTTTTAAAATATAATTTCTAAAAGCTGTAAAATAAGAATGACTGAACTCAGAAACACATTTAAACACTTGGTTCCATTTTCCTAACTTTCAGGAGCCCTTCATTGGAGAATATCACTTTTAAGAGAAATGAATAAATTTAATGTTTCCTTTGCATAAAAAAATCTCAGTACTAAAAGAGTGCCTGGCTTAGTCCCTAGGAAAGATACTCACCTAGCTAAGCCCTCAATAACAGAAGAATTGGGAATCTGACATCCCAGAGTTCCTATGTATCTTTCCACTGCTTCCTCGAATAGGACAGAATGTCACAACTGGAGGGTGACTCTTTTTTTTTTCTTTTTGAGACAAGGTCTCACTATGTAGTTCAGGCTGCCTTGGGCTCACTTTGTAGTCCAGGCTGGCCTCGAACTTGCAACGATCCGCCTGCCTCAGCCTCCGGAGTGCTGGGATTATAGGAGTGCGCCCCCACGCCTGGCTAGGAGGGTGACTCTTGTGATTGCGCCATCAAAAACAGGGGGATTTGATTATCAGATGACTTCCCACAAACTACGTGGCCTGAGTACTGGGGGCTAAGCTCCAGTCACACTGAATTACTTCCAGCTATCTCTGTGGCCCAGGAGCTTATCTGCTTAAACTTGGCACTATAAACAGCTGTAATCTAACATCTCCTAGATGCCTGTCCAGTGGATTAAAGAACAGTGTTAATGAGCACTTGGTCAAAGGGTCAAATTTCTCCTCCCACCAGTTCTTAGTAACCACACTGTATCACTCATTCCAGCCAATTGCCTCTTGAAATTGTTCCCCTAGTAGTCAGGCTTAGTGGAATAGCAGGTATAGTTGATATGTTCATTCCTTTACCCATTAACCTTTTCATTTACCTTTCAGCAGTAAAATATAGAAGTTAGCATTTACCTGAGGGCTTAAAGGTCAGATATATTTGAGTTTGAGTTTGTGGCCTGATACTTACTGATTGTAAAATCTTGGCAAGTTGCATAATTTATCCAAGTCCTTGGTTCCTCACCAATAAAATGGAGACAGCAATCAAAATGTTGTCATGAGGATTAAAGAACACATAAAGCTCTTAGAACCTGGCACATAGTATAAATTGAGTCAAAGGTAGCCATTATAATTCATTAAGTTTGCCATTCAAAAAATACTTATTGAGAACTACTGGTTGACAAATTATCTGCCAAATTATAAATGTTTAATATGGTTGTGTGATAGCTGACTGAGTCAGTCTGAGTAAGAAACACTCAACTAAATTGGATCAACACAGTTGCAAATGTGGTTCAAGGGATTTACTGAAGACCATGGTATGAGTAGCTCCAACCAATAGGCTTGTA
Organism: Hydrochoerus hydrochaeris; assembly: GCA_004027455.1. Taxonomy (NCBI): domain Eukaryota; kingdom Metazoa; phylum Chordata; class Mammalia; order Rodentia; family Hydrochaeridae; genus Hydrochoerus; species Hydrochoerus hydrochaeris. The sequence goes on from PVLA01003161.1 coordinate 178,618, forward strand.
GCCTGAATGGAGTGAAAGGGAAATGAAGAAGGGAGGCTGGCTTCTGTGTTTCAGGTGGAGCTTCAGTCTTTACCTCCACCTTGGACATCATCTCCTGGGTTTTGGTGAAGAACTTCTGTCCTCACATGGGACACTACAGTGAGCTCCAGGGCTTTGACTGGGTCCTTCAGACCTCCAGCATGCAGACAGCCCTTTTGCTCACTTCTGTACCTAAATTTTGGTGGTCTTTGTAAGCCAATCTCTTGAATTTTTTTTTTTCCAGTGCTGGGGATCGAACTCACGACCTCACACTTGCCAGGCAGGTGCTTATGCCACTGAGCTAAATCCCCAGCCTGTGAATTCTTATATATTCGTATATTTTTTTATTTTAAAGGGAATAAAACCAAGCAAAATAAAACAGAATAAAGCCAATCAAAACAAAACAGTTAAGTGATACAGGACTTCAAAACGAGATAATAGGAAATCAACAATGGTTACTGTAATGCCTCTTGTTGCCTTCAAAATCACTGCCCATACCTTCAGACATAGTAAAAAAATCAAACAAAATAAAACAGAGTAGAACCAATAAAAACAAAACAATGAATGCAGTAAAGGACTTCAAAACAAGATAATAGCAAATCTAAAATAGCTACCATAATATATTTTGCTATCTTTGAATTAGCTGCCCATACCATTGAATATAATAAAATTAAACAAGACATAACAGAATGAAACCTAACCCAACAAAACAATGAAAATGACACAAGACTTCAAAACAAGATAATAGGGAATTAACAATGGCTACCACCTTGAGGAGATGCCCCATGAAGGCTACACTGCGTATTGTTATCCTCTGAATAGATGATCAGGCTACCGGTTTTAGACCTGCCAAGTCAGTGAAACTAGACACTACAACCATTAAATTGTATTTTACCTCAATAGCATCATCACAGCCTATGTTTCTCCAGATCAGCTGGTCACTTATGGGTGGGGGTTGGAGCAGTGGTGGTGTCTCTTTATCTCCCAGCCCATGCTCCAGAGGGGCTGGCATCTAGTTCTCACCCCAGCAGCCTGCACATGGTGCCAGCTCACAGGGAGGACTTGCTTCTTGTTGACTTCTTGTTCTCTTTCCCCACAGTCCATGAATAGACCCAATACAATAAAAAGCTGGCGTCTCTTATATTTGTATATCTTGCATTAGATTTCTTCTTTAGGGGCTGGGGATTTGGCTCAGAGGTGTAAGCGCCTACCTGACAAGCGCAAGGTCATGAGTTCAATTCTGAGTACCCCCCCCCAAACTTTCTTCTTTAGTAAACACTGATGAATACAGCTAGGTTATAAGCCTCTTTTAAGGGGGTTAAGTGTAAACCAGAGGGTCTTTTTTTTTTTTGTACCAGGAATCAAACTCAGAACCTTGCACTTGCCAGGCAGATACTGTTCCTCTGAGCTATATCCTATATCCTCAGCCCAACCAGAGGTTCTTAACCCAGTAGAATTTTTAAAAAACTCACACCTCTACTTTTTAGTAACTGAAATTCAATTTATTTTTCAATTATGAATGTATCAAAAAATCATAGAAGAATTCACACTATGACTTGGTGACCAACTGAAATCACAGATATTTTCATTACATATTGTAGTTTGGCAAAAATTTTGAAGTTTCATTTATGCATAGCATCACTTCAAAAGCACAATAGTTGAAGAATGAAGCAGGAGGAATACTGCGAGTTTAAGACCAGCATGGACTATATAGTGAGTTCAAGGCCAATCTAGATTACATAGTGAGACTCTGACTTAAAAAAACAAATATATATATACTGTTTTTGGATCCACTGCTAGATCTAGGAATTGTATTAATAAAGAAGTACATGTATAATTGTACTTATTTTTTATTTTGAAAATTTATTTCTATCATACCCCATGTGTCTTAGGCATTTTAAAAGCGTACTGAAACAAGTACATAAACGCATCGCATGCACGAGGATGTTCATCACAGCCCTGTTTATTACATTTTAAAAAACCAAAAACAAACTATCCATCAATAGAAGAAAGACTAAATCCACAGTGGTATATTGATATAATGAAAAACTAACCAGAGATGAGAATGAATAAACAATCACTACATTCAGAAACATGAATGAATCCAAAACCTCTTAAGGCTGGACACAGAGGGGCACATACGACGTAATCCAATTGATACGGTTTTAAAACAGACTAATCTCTGGGGTCAGAAGTCAAGATAGTTTACTCGTTTATGGGTAGTGGCTGGGAATGCTTTATTGATCCAGATCCTAGAATATGAGTGTTTTCACTTTGTACAAATTTGTGGATTTATCTAAGTATGACTTGTGCACTTACAATCAAACTTCAGAGAAGTTTTATTTAAAAGAGGGAGGCCCACAGGCTCCTCCAGTTTACCAGAGGGGCTTACGGCACACAAACCAGGAAGAATTTCTGGCTGGGATACACACACAAATCCAGAGAAATTACTGCAGTGTAATAGGGTGTATCACACACATCCTGATATGGAAACTCTTTTCTTAGCATGTAGATCAAGAAATACAACATTAACAAACTGTCAGAAGCGTCATTCACGCTCCCTCCCCATTGCTGCCGCTCTCCACGCCTGCTAGGTATAACCACTCTCCTGACTTCTGACACCGTGAATTGGTCTGGCTGGGTTTCCTACTTGGTTCAATGTGAGTATTTTTTTGTGTCTGGCTTCTTTCACTCATTTATTTAAGTGAAACATGATGTCGTCGCATGTAGTCAAGAATCACTGCCACCCAAGTTTTAAGAAACGAAGTGGCATAGACTGATCTCTGTGTGAGAAAAAAGAGTCACTCTCACAGTTTTGAGAAGGGTAGAGTAGAAATCTAAGCAAGAGAACATAAAGACCTAATCCAGACCCTGAGCAGTAGAGATGGACAAGAGGCAGACAGATCAGAGAAGCAAATCAAAGCATGTATTCTGTTTACAGTGTTCTTCAAACCCAGAGAACACCGAACTGAGAGCTCAGACCCACATTGCATTAATTGACTGCAACCTTAATTTGGGTACTTTTAAAGATTTAAATGAAATCCAGGCATGGTGACAATACCTGTAATCCCAACACTAAGGAGGCCGAAGTAGGAGGATCCCTGCAAGTTTGAGGCCAGCCTAGTCTATAAAGTGAGTTCAAGGCCAGCCTGAACTGCATAGTGAAACCGTGTCTCTAAAAGATTTTTTAAGAAGACTGAAATGAAACTAGATACATCCCTCTATGAGTTTATTGTCATAAATGATAGGGATGAGAAAAACCAAGAAGTCAACCAGATATGGAAAAATGAAGGGTATCCCCTGAGACTGTATTGACTTCAAATGTTATTGGAAAAGCTCCTCAGTTGGAGGTTAGGAAAACAAAACCAGGATCCAAGAGACAGTAGAGGGTAGAGGGAGTTTTAGCAGAATGTTAGGAGGGATGAGCTGTGAAGTGAGAGGTGGACAGACAGATGGAGGTGTGAAGTTATTCAGCAGCTACATCTCATGGTTCTCTAACTCCAGAACACACATCCCTTCAAGTATGCCAGGAGGAGCTTGAGCCACCCCGTAACAACAATGTGTCTTGTTGGAGTATCCCTTTTCCCCACGAACAGGTGTTGCAGTCAGGGATTACCAGGAGAGCAATTACATACGAGATACATAATTCATAGTATTTTTTATAATGGTCACCCAAGGAGTCAAATACAAAGAAAGTGCAGGAAATCTGTCTACACATGAAAGGCCTAGGAAATCCAGCTGAGAACCTGGGTCCCATGGCAGTAGCCTGTACAAGTCCAGCTGAAAACCTAAAGCCCATGACAAAGTACCCTATGAGTCCAACTGGTGGCCTAGAGCCCATGACAATGACTCAAAGTCTGTATCATGGATCTTCTCTGGGAAGGCCCAAAGGTCAGTGGTGGAAGCTAGAAAGTCTGTGCCTTTGGGATGAAGGATATGTGTCAGTAGGCTGAGGGTTCAGCACTGGAACCAAGCTCAAAATAAAGACAGGGCTTCCCCACAGCCATCCCCAGTGACAATGAGATCCTGAGTTCCTCTGATGTTGAGAGTAGCTGAGTTCATACCAGGAAGCCAGTGTGACAAGCTTCTTCTAGAGACTGAGCAACACACACCTTCCCCTCTGGAGCCAGGAAGCGATGCTCAAAGTAAGAACTAGAGCTCCCCGAAGTGAACCACAGCCATTCTCAGCAACAAAGTCCGGAGCTCCTCTGATGATAACAGCCAAGTTCACATCAGGGAAGCCAGCATGACAGCCTCCTCTAGGAGAACCAGCAGCTCCAAATAACAATGCTTAGGAGAATTCACAAGGCTACTCTTCCTCTCTGGGTCTCCTTTTTTAGGCTGGCAACTTTCCTCAGGTGGGCCATCTATACTCAGCACCAAGCCGATTCAGGTCAGCTGGTGTTTAAATTGACTATCTGTTTACAATCCACACCAACAGGAGAAAGATGCCCTTTATATGGAAACAAACAAAATATTATGGAGTAGAATGCAAATTTGTTGTGAGGATTCAAGATAATCAAAAGATTTGAATAGTATGTTTAGCCAAATGCTTTAGCATTCAGGTGATGCCCCCTTCCATTATGTAAAATGCAGAGAAAATGTTTTGTGAATCCCCATTTCCATTACTCCTGACTCTGTGCTTGCTTGGACTACCACTGAGCGAGCTTTCTTTCTTTCTTTCTTTCTTTCTTTCTTTCTTTCTTTCTTTTTTTTTTATTATTTTGAAGGTAGTAAAATTCCACAGAACAAGACAGAACAAAGCCAATTGAGACAGTGCAGTGAAAATGGTACAAAACTTCACAGCAGTTTACCGGAATAACAGTAATAGGTGCCATAATATATCTCATTAGCTTCACAATAGTTGTTCTTTCAATCAGGTATAGCAAAATCAAACCAAATACAGAACATTGTATAACTTATCAAAACAGAATATTGACTAGAGCAATACCTTTAATCAGAACAAAGCAAAACAGTGATAACAATATTTGCCTTCAAAGAGATGGTAGAAGGAAATCCCCCCTATTGCTATATTGCATATGGTCAGTGTCCCAAGAGATGCACAGACCTCTGGCTCCCATTTGCTAGCAGGGGTGGCGGCAAGATATTTGATTCTCAGCCTGCACACCAGTGGGCTCACGGCTGCTTACCACGGAGGTAAGCTGGTTGCTTGGTTTCCTAGCGCCCTAAGTTCCAACATGGCACAGATCTCAGGAAACACTGGGTGGTTCTCCCCCTAGGGCGGCTGCTGCTTGCCTGAGCCACGGCTGCTTCACTGAGCTATTTTTCATGCTTTACATTTCTTTCTATCTCCACTCATTCATTCAAAAATAGGACCTGAGGCTTACTCTATACTAGGATCTGGGATCTTCTGTATAGTATTATAAAAAATGCACTGTCTGAAAAGGACAGTGCATTTTTTAAAACAGAAAAGCAAACATTTAGAGTATTCCTCAGAATTTGTCAAACTCTGCAATGCTGTATAAATATTTATTGACATGAAATGTGATTTTTGTAAGGTGTGGTGGTACACTGTTATAATCCCAGCACTCAGGAGGCTGAGGCAGAAGAGTCATATGTTTGAGGCCAGCTTGAACTACCTAGTGAGATGCTGTGCCAAAAAATAAAAATAAAAAACAAAAAGAAAGAAAGAGGGGAAAAAACAAATTGGATATTTTCCAAATCTTTGCAAAACCCAGGGAGGAGTTAGGAAATGGAAAATAAAGAGGAGAGAAAAGGGTGACTACATATGAACTGCCAACCATTGTGAACCACATATTGTTTAATTCATGAACAACTCAGACTTTAAATTATATCCACTTCACAGTCAAGGAAACTGAGGCTGAATGTGAAAAAAGTAACTCAGTGTAACACAGATAGTGTTAGTGACAGTCAATCGCTTTTTTGTTTGGTGTCAAGGTCCTTGGAGAATATACACAGAAATATAAAATGTCCTTTGACCCAGTAGTTCTAGGAATTTATCCTGTAGATATACTCAAATAAATGTTCAAAGATGCAAACACAGGATGTTCATTTTGGTACTGATTACAAACACGGCAAGCTGAAATCCATCTAACTATCCTTACTGGTAACTCATTTAAGGTGAGGGAGATCCACAGAGAGGCATACCTGTGTATATTCAGATGGCAAGCTGCTCAGGATAGATGGCCAATCGAAGAAAAGCAAGTTGCCAAGCAGCATGTATTCTTAAACTACAGTAATCTTTTTAAAATAAATGCCTCAACCAGATGCTTGTGTATGCAGGCACCAAAATTTCTGGAGAGCTACATGTTACTTCTGGTAAGGTACTGCTGGTCAGGTGTGGATGAAGGGATAGGTTTCTTCCTTTTCACTTTATTTACTTGGTGAACTTTTAAACAGTTTGGGTAAAAAATAAAGCATGGGCCTGTTAAAAAATAATAATAAAAAATATTTTAAAAAATAAACCATGATGCATGGGGTGAGGGCCGTAAGGGTCAGGGAAACTTCAGATGGAAGAGAATCAGAAAAACTAAACAGAAACAAAACACAAACCCTTCAAACAACCAGGACCTGAGAGCTAAGAGTCAAGGAAAAGGGAAATGGTGTGGCTGGAGCTCATGCCAAAGGCCTTGACTTTTATTTATTTTTGGCTTAACAATATATTTTGTGCCTATCTGAAGGCTGGAGGTCTACTCTCAGGCATGGCAGGGTTGGTGTCTTCTCAGGGCTGGGAGGAAGAATCTTTTCTGTGGCCTCCCCAGCCAGATCTACGGGCTGCCTTCGTGTTTCCTTACCTTGTAGGTCTCTGCCTTCCTGTTTACATCTGTTCTCCCTGTGAACAGTGCCCACTTTTCCCTTTTTTATAGGGATGTAGGTTGGATTGGATGGAGGACTTTATCCAAACTGTATCTGTGACACCCCTATTTCCACAGTCATAGTCTGTGGTAGTGGCAGTTAGGACTTCAACATAGGAGTTCCACAAAAGTAGGTACAAAAATTCTTGGGGGAGCGGTGTCATAAGCAAGGACTTGAACTTGAAGAATTTTGGTTGGTTCTTTTTAAGTATAATAAAATTTTTCTTGTAAATTCAATAAACTAACCTCTAAGATTTAGTCAAAGCCATCACTTATACAAAGGAACTCTGGGAATTATTTATAAATAACAGCTCTCTCCAGCTGATGGGAGCTCAATATGGGCTGAGTGGAAAAAAGAATTTTAGATAAACTCAGGTAAATAATTGGTCTTGATTATTCTTTCATTTTCCTTGTGTTTACAGCCTGTGTGTTCATGCTTTTGTTTGTTTGTTTTTTGTCTTTTTGAGGTGTTCATGCTTTTGGCAGACAATGCCCTAAGATTTCAGCAACAAACCTTTACAGCTAGGCCTGAGAAACATGGTGGGGAGACCAGTGAGACTAGAATAACTGTACCCAAATGCAACAAGCAGTATGGGACTTAGGGACTTTCTATCTCTCTGCCCCTTATTTTTTAAAACTAAAAAAGAGTTAACTATGATAAAATATATATAACATAAAGTTTACTGTCTCACTGCTTTTTGACCGTTCAGTTTGGTATTGTTAAATATCTTTACATCGTTGTACAACCAAACTCCAGAACTTTTTCATCCTGCAAAACTGAAACTTCATGCACGAAACAACTCTGCATTTTCTCTCTCTCCAGACCCTGCCAGGAAGCACTGCACTTTGTGTTTCTGTGATCTTGGCTACTTTCAAAACCTTTGTGAGGGAAACCGTGCAGTATTTGTCTTTCTATGACTGGCTTACTTCATTTAGTGTCCTAAAGTTTCCTTCATATTATAAGAATGTGTCAGAATCTGCTTTCTTCTGAAGACTGAAAAATATTTCACCACATTTATCTATATATTTCTCTCTAAATAGCACATTTCTTCAAATATTCCTCCATCAAAGAGCATTGCGATTGTGTCCATGACTCCTGCTATGGCAAATAATGCTGCTATGTGCCTGAGTGTATGAATGCTCTTCAGGAGCCTGCTTTCAATTCATTCGGATATGTACCCAGAAGAGAAGCTACTGAATTATATGACAATGTTTTATCTGGTTTGTTTTTTTTTTTTTTTTGATACTGGGGATCAAACTCAACCACACGCTTGTCAGGCAGGCGCTTACACCACTGAGCTAAATCCCTGGCTGCTTTATCATTTTTTAAAGTACCACCATGCCATTCAAAGGCTTTTAAGTTGTGGTAGGTTCATTGCTCAACTAGAGAGACAGATGTTGAGAAGGTGGCTGTTTCTCAACACATAAATCACACAAAGCCCAGGGAAGCAGCCTTGTCCTTAGGAGAATCCAGTAGACAGAACTCTGACATCCAAATCAAATGGAGGCGCAGGCTTCAGCCTGTTTTCCCGAGAAGTGGAAGAGGAAAAGCAGTTCCTGACTAAGCTGCAGAGGGAATTAAGTATTTTCTGCTGGGAAATATTTATCTGCGTGGTGAGTTGCAAGTTCTGGGCAGTGTCCTTATTAGAAAACAGCTGATGATTCCATGAAAACTTGGACAAATCACCATGGAGATGAAGAGTGACCCATTTAGAGTGTAAGGCCTATTGTGAGTTGAACTTTGAAAGATGCCTGTATTTGAGCTCTTCTTTCATTTTCATTGGTTGTAATTATGAAATAAAGTAGCATTATTATGATTTTCTCCACTCCTCCTGCAGCCTGATGTCCTGGGGAGGACCCTAAGCTATCTTCAGAGCCCAGCCCTGGCTTGGCTACTTCTTAGCTGGAAAACTAAGACAGCTACTTTACTTTTTCAGCCTTAGAGGCTGAAAGTCTCTGAAGTCTCTTATGTATGCGGATGTGTGTGATTGTATATAACTGTCTGTGGATGTATATAATTGTTTCAGTTCCTTTCTGTTTATTATTCATTTTCTCTGAAACTAGGCTACCCAAGCTCACCTACCTAATCAGATAGAGGGGAAATGAGGAAATATACCAGAAGGTATCAAAGGACAAACATGATCTCAAGGTCTGTAAGCTAAAGCACCTTATTTCTTTGCTTGGACTTATGGTTTATGGAGGTGAGTTAATCATATTGCTATATTCACACATCCTTTTGTCACTAGTATGGTAAGACTAATGTCTTTCTCTCTGTTTAATCTTATCTTATAATTTTTTCTTCTCATCTATCAGCCCCCTTTTCATTTCCAGGAGCAGGGTTTGGCAGTGTGAATGGTCTATTTTACTTACTTCTAATGACAACAATATGAAGTAGGAAATGTTGTTATTCTCTTTTTAGATATGGGTAAACTGAGGCGTAGGTAGAGTAAGCAGTAGACACAAAATATAAACCCAACTAGATAGACCCAGAATCTACACTCCTAAACACTTCACCAACTAATCAAGAGACTGTGATTAAAATACAGATTGTCAGAGGCCAGGCATGGTGTTGCGTGCCTGTAACCCCAGTACTCCAGAAGCTAAGGTAGAGGATTGCTCCAAGTTCAAGGCCAGTCTGGGCTACAAAGTGAGTTCAAGGCCAGTCTGAACTACATAGTGAAACCCTGTCTCATAAAAGACAAAAAAAAAAATTTTTTTTAAATGCAATTTGTCTCTAAGTTACTCTGGATTGTTTGTAAGACACTTCCCTCATTATTCAAAAGAAATGTTAACAAATCTATTTTGGGGCACTTTGTTTTTCTTCATTCATCTGTCACAGGACTTTATTACAGAGACAGTTTTGGAAAACTGGGATCATTGTCTCTTTGGATTTCCTTTTCCTCTGTTCCATTTCTTGCAAAACTGAGCTGTAATTGTCAGCTTGTTCCTTGAGTCTGTTGCTCAGTGGAGACATAATTTGAATGATATAAAACACTATTTCTTCTCAAACAGAGCACTTTTCCATTCATATGTGCTGTTCCTAAAATATCTCACTTATAAGAAGACTGGTGATGGACAGAATTTGCTCCTGAAGTCACATCTCTCTTTGGACAGTGCAGGAATTTATAAAGTAATGGAACCTGTGCCACCTTTAAGAAAATTTCACAGATTGGTGGGGAGCTAAAGTGATGGCTCCTCCAGGCTGTCTTAGCACAACTTTAATATGTGACAGGACCGTTAGCAGGGTCTCCTGGTGGGAGGGGCAAATAGTCCTCAGGGAGATGCAGAGGCAGGAGAGTTGAAGGTCTTGGTTGACTAAGAAAGTTGTATGAGTTTTGAGGATGGATGACTAGGACAGGGAGGTCACATCATAATGACAGGTGTCAAGTTAGAAGTTAATAATAATAATAATGTTGATAATAATAACAATTTCAGTCTCTTGAAAGCTTACTGTGTCAGACTCTGGGTTTTATTTTATGTGCATCATAATTTAATATTTAAATTTTCTCAATCTCAGATATTGTTATGGTCTAACCGTGGTATTATCTATCTTTAGATAAATACTATAGATGAGTACCCTTTTGAAATAGATATTATTATAATTTCTAATTTATAGTGGGGGAAATTGAGGCTTATGGAGGTTGAATAATTTACTCAAGAACACATAATTGGTAACAACTCATTGGGCCACACTGTTATTTATCTATAATTAATTATTTTTGTGATGCTGGGATTAGAACAGTGCTCTACCACTAAGCTATATACCCACCCCTGACTGTGATTTTACAATTATACTCCTGGGTGTGGTGGTGCACACCTGTAATCCTAGCATTTGGGAGGCTGAGGCAGGAGGGTTGCTGTGAGTTTGAGTCCAGCCTGGGTTACAAAGTGAGTTCAAGGCCAGCTGAGCTGCATAGTGAAATTTTTGTCCAAAAGACAAAATAAATAAATAACACTACACTTCTCTGCCAGTATGCCTTGAATTCACCGAGTCAAGTACAGCTAGAGTGGAGAGATGCCTCTGGGCGAGCCAGCGTGGTGTTAGTGAAAGCGTCAGGTTCTGCTGACTTCACCCAAGGGAGAAGAAGCAGCAGACAGGGTAGTCAGTCTGGGGTCTGGGGGCAGGGGGAAAACTGCTTAAACAGTCCATACCAGGGGCACACCCTGTCTTTGGAATCATTTCTTCATTATCTGCTTCCTAATTTTAAGGCAATGCTATTATATAATTTGGATAGACCAGTCAGACATAATTTTCTGCTTAAAAGCAATTAGTCATATTTTAGATTGGATCTCTTTAAGTAAAGGACTTCATTTTCAAGTGAGCATTTTATTCTGTTAACGGTAAAAAGGGCTTGCAAAAATATCCTTGCCAGTGATGGACTGGATGCATTCCCGAAGGAAGGGACCCCAAGCGTCGCTCAGTCTTGCATGCAAATCATGCACTAAACTCTTGTGGTCTCCACGAGAGCATTCTAATGCAATTTTTATGAGCTGTTTTTTATTTTGGACTTAGTTACTCTATAACAAATGAGTCATTGATCTTCAAAAAATTTTAACAGTCTCCAGAATTTTTTGCGGCGGTGGGGGGGTGTTGTTTTGAACGGCCACTCAGAAGCCAAACCCAGTAACCCCAAACTCTCCCGTCTCTGCTGTGAAGACCGCTCTCCTCTGTATTGATCACACTGGTTCCTCCCTGGAGAGTGAACAACTCTGTCAGCCAAGATGCTGACCCACCGAAAGGCATCTCGTTTTTCTAAAATGTTGCCCAGCAATTATTTTTTAACACTTATGTGCTGTGTTCCGGGAAGGCCTTTTTCAGTAATGAAAATGGAACTTTAGGGGCAATCCCAGTTCTCTGTGATTTATGAGGAATTCTAATCTGTGAGTTCAAGCAGGGGAGCCGATTAGAGCCGCACCATAGAACTATGGTTGGGTACAATAACCTCTGAGGACTAGTCAAAGACAGATTCACTTGATGCCAAATTCTTTTCTATCATCCAAGAGTGGCCAGCGAGACCAAGGGTAAGAGTGAGAATTCACCAGGGTTTTTATGAAAGCATTCCAATAAACTGAAAAACAAACAGCCTTTGTTAAGAAGCGGGGGGGCGGGGTGTCTGCTCACGCTGGCTGTTGAGAGCGCCCTCATGTGTCCTAGCCTGGTAGTGTTTTAGGGCTCCCACAGGGTACAGCGTGTGGGTTTTGTTGTGTTTCTGTTGTTTGTGCTGTTTTTCGTTACCCCTAATATCATTTAGTGGGATTCTCCTCCTTTACATTTATTTCCAGGGCCACAAATTAAGCTTCTGCTCTAGGTGTTAGTTTGAGCTTTCAGAGTGGTGGTTTCTTTTATGTTGTGTTGGCTTTGTTTTGAGGCAGGGTCTCACTAGTTGGTGCAGGCTGCCCTTGAACTTGATTATGTATCCTAGCACGGCCTCAAACTCATGCAGTCCTCCTGCCTCAGCCTCCTGAGTGCTGATATTACAGGCATGCACCACCACACCTGGCCCTCCAGAGTGATTATCATTTTTATCAAAAGTTGTAAATATAAGCGATCCTATTTTTCAGAGTTTTTTAACATGCCAACTCAATAAATACTGGCTGAGTTAGCACTCATTTGAATTTCAATTCCTGCCTCAAAGTGGAAACTTGTGAACTGATAAATACATGCATATAAGAGAATACTGTCTAGTTATAATAAGGAATAAACTACAGATACATGCAACAACAGAAGGTTGCCGATTAGGAGTCCTCTTAAGTGCCATTCTGGAATGCACATAGAAACCGGATGATGCTAGCCAGGGGAAAAGTGGGTGGGATTGGCTGCAAAGGGGGTGAGTACAAAGGAACTTTGTGGGGGGTGGAAACATTCTGTATTTTCCTAATGTCCGTTACCTGCCTATATGTATTAGTCAAAGTTCATTAAACTGGTGAGGCTGGTATGAAGTTGTACATTCAAAAAGGGTGAAGTTTATGGTATATGAAGTATAACTCAATACACTGCCTATGATTTTTCCAATTCCTTGTACGTTGCCGTGGTCTTCTTCTGAAGTACGCAGCACCCAGCCTTCCGGCTTAGCCTTTGGGCCCCCTTTTACTTTGCTCACATGAAAAAGACACCATAATCGACTCTTGTAAAAGTCTATAAATTCCAGCCCAATTCAGAGCCCCACTGGGGCCAGACCGCATTCCAAACAGCCAGTTCCCTGCCTGTGCCATTGTGCCCCAGTCAGGGTGAGTGACACAGCGCCTCTGTGGTATTTAGATAGCGAAAAGGAAAGCATCCAAGTTCCAGACCAGTGTCGGCCCTGCTACCAGGAGCAAGAGCCCCTGGAGGAGAAGGGGGATGGGGTCTTGAGGCAAATCTACACTGTTGGTTTGCTGGCTCCCCTTCCTGAAAGACAGCAATCAGTTGTTCCTGGATGGAGCCATTTATTGGCCTCTTGACTGAATATTCTGTCCCAGGCAATGCCCAATGTCTGATTCTGGAAAACAGTTCTGGTCGCCACACCTCTCAAGATGTTCTACCTCCCTTGCCTCCCAACAATGGTGATCTACAAATGCTGATCCAGGCCAGGGGTTCTTAAACTTCCCTGGGTTCAAGAGTCATCTGAGTAGTGTATTTTCCCAGCTACTCTTTTTTTTTTTCTTTTAATTGGTGCCAGGGATCGAACTCACGACCGAGTGCTTGCAAGGCAAGTACTTATGCCGCTGAGCTAAATCCCCAGCCCCGAGCAGTGTATTTTCTAACCATCCATTCTCAGAGCCTACTTGCACCCTGAGATTCCAGTATACTAGGTCTGGGAGGGGTCTCTGGACTCTGTCCCTCTGGTTATTCTATTCTAAAGACCACTCTGTAAGAAATGATTCTCTAAGCCCTAGAAAAAAATATAAGCTTTTGTTTTGACATAAAAAAGTTCAACACTTTATTTATTGGAAATATCTAATTTATCAAGTGGTTGAGTAGCACAGTGATTAAGTGCGGGGCTTTGGAGTGGCTTCCTGAGTTGAAAGCCCATCTCTACCTCTTATTATCCTGGAAGCCTTCGACATGTTACTTAGTCTCCCTCACACATGTGTGGAAGAGGAGGGAAGATCAAATATGCTAGCACTTAGGAAGCACTCAGAGTAAGTGCCAGAAAGAATTATATAAAGATCATTATCATTCTGTCCAGATCAATAAAGACTAAAGGGAATATTGCAAACCGTGAACAAAGAAAGTTACTTCAAAGAGCTTTTCATTTAAAGCTTGGACATCTCCAAATACTTCAAATGGTAGAGGGAAATGTAACCTCTGTAAGTGTGCCAAGTTTCCTACATTCCAAATTTCTTTGCTCTGCTTTAGACATTAAGCTATAAGCTGAAATAATATAGAAGCTGAACTTACTGCACCTTTTTTTGATTGATTAAGAAGCTTTTGACAACTCACATGTATTAGCCAGCTCATCTTTACAAGGCATCTGTAATCTCTGGTGATTCTGAAACAAAGACACAAGTCAGAATCCTGTGGAGAGCCCTTCAAAAGGACAAACTTTGACTCAGTAGAGAGTAGGGTGGGGCCCAAGATTTCTGTGTTAAAAGTTCTTTCTGTGACTTGGCACTATATTCTAGGAAGAGAACTGTTGCTACAGGTGAAAACTAAGACAGTCTCCCTGTTTTAGAACTTAAAAAACAAGTCTGGTGCAGTGGTAGGTGCCTATAGTCTCTGATACTCAGGAGGCTCAGCAAAGAGGATTGTGGGAGCCCAGGAATTCCAGACCAGCCTGGGCTCAGCATATCAAGATTCTCTTTCAAACTAACCAACTAAAAACCTTAAAACACAGGGACAAACATGCTAAATAATTTGCCATGGTCACTCAACAAATCGTTTGCATAATCAGGAATTAGATTTGTTCATATGATCAGTCAAAAAATAAAATTGAATCTGCAGTGAACACATATAGACTTCTTTCCTGCTGTTACTCCCTGAACAAACCAGTATTACAACTATATGCATGGGATTTGCACTGTGTTGGGTAGAGATAATACAGTTATAGGAATTTCTGGAAGTGTAAAGTTGCATACAGCCTGGCTTAAATCCCTATGGGAAACATGACCATGCATTTGAGGACTTGTCCTTCCCCATTCCTACAATGTAAGGACCTCCAAGGGTCACAATTCATTATAAACAAATTCTGGATAAAATGGCACATAAAACTAGGAAAATGTGGATCTGGTAAGATCATGAGCCTAAGAACACTATCCTGTAAATCAACTCCCAAATCTTTGGGACACGAATTACACAAATACACAAAAGGCCATTCTATTGGCTAAAGTCAGTGACATTTTGGTGGCCTCTGGGTTAAGATTTTTGTGGGTTTCTTCTCATCTTAAAATACGCATAACCTATGAAAACTTGCAGAAACTGTTTTGCTTAATGTATTATCAGAGAAGAAAATCTGTCTGATTAGAGTCTGCCTTGGGAGGAGGGTGCCCACCCTCCAATGAAATCATTCTGCTGATCTTGAGCCAGGGAACTAAATTGGGGCAGTATCACTTTGCATGAAAAATGGCCCTGAAAGCTGAAATCCCTGCCTTCAGACCTCCACACATCAGCAAACTCTTGCCAACAGAGCAGACCCCATTATTTAGCTACTCCTTGGCACCCACTGGCTGCTTTCCTTTCCGATTTTCTGTTTACCATTTTTCAATATCCCACCTTTACATTCTCCTCTTGCTCTTACTAAAATATTCTTTCTTTCTTTCTTTCTTTCTTTCTTTCTTTCTTTCTTTCTTTCTTTCTCTCTTTCTTTCTTTTTTAAAGATCCCTTTTAATCAGATAGCTCCTGCTGGCATGAGCTGTCAGAGGTATTCATTTCAGTGGACTCTGGCCTTATGCTGCATTACCTTGGCAACAAGATTTAGAGGCAAAGCCCTGGCCTTGAACTTGTCAGAATCTCCAAAGATATGAACCTGGCACATATTACTCTCCAGCATATCAAGTTGTCATGCCAACCACTAACAATAAGAGCCATCTCTCTCTTCTAGAGTTTTAATTCAATAACTTTTCAAATTGATTCCTTCTGTAATTTAATGGGTCTGGAAATGTAATATATGAGTTTGTATGTGCACATGGGTGTGTTTAACCAGTCACAAGTGGCCCTCCACAAAGTGACTGGAAATCAGAAATGCAGCTCAGGTCAAAGGTTCATGCACCAGCAAAGAAAAACCAGTACCGGACTTAACAAAGGGAGCCTGACATTTTAGAAATCCTAGCGAAGTGGGAACTAAACAAAATCTTGAGAGGTGATTTCTGGCCTCAGATGAGTTCTGTGGATACATAGCACACGTGATTCCCAGAGTGGCTGTCCCCATACATGCTTAGAAGTCTTTTCGTAGTTATGAATGCACAACCAATTTCGATTACCTGAGGATGCTCCTGTGTGTGTATTTAATTTCATTTTCCTCTTAATTGCAAAGCACTCTAGGTGTGTCTGCCCCCACTGGGGAGTATTGATTTTGAAAGGACATTCAGACAGTGATTGCATGGTCAAGGGGCAGGAAGTTACTAGGGGACAGAGTTGGTCAAACTCACTTGTACCTCTGTGACCTTGTGTCAAATCCCTCTGGCTTTTTTTTCTTTCATTGGATTATTTCAATAAATGTGGAGGGAAACTTTGTATCATGAGCCTGGAACTGTGCTCTTCATGGTTCTTATTTAGTTTTCAGTAACTAATCCATATAGGGTTGGCAGTGCACTAGGTGATAACCATAGAAAATACTCTCATGTAGTAATTCATTTTATCTTCACCGCATGCCCCAGCAACCCTTGGATGCAGGACACTGTTATCATTCCAGTTTCACAGAGCAAGAGACAGAAGCACAGAGAAGTTAGGTTGATAGCTAGTATGAGTAAGGAGTGAGTTTTGAACCCAGCAGTCTGGTTCTGGAGCATTCCAGATAGGATTGTTTGAGTCTGCTGGCAAACTTACATAGAAAACACTGCTTACTTAAACTTGCAAACTTCTTGAAGGCTGCGCCCATATTTAATATTTCTATCATCTTAGTACCCAATCGAGTGACTTTCACATAATAGTTGCAAAGAAACATGATTATCTTGTTAAACAGTGATCTAAGTGGATTTCAGAGTACCAAATTCAAGGCTGCTCTGAAAAAATCAGGTTTTCATATAAATTAGAACAACAGGGGCTATCCTCACTTTCAAACCACAGATAGCTAAGATCTTTCTAAAGAGCAAACCCATGCATCGTGGAGAGATGGATATTCTGTTTTGGCTTCAATGGAGACATTTGCCGCCCTTCCTCACTGTGCTATCTGATCTGGGCACCTGACTTTTATAGGCCTCACCCACCGAATTTTCTTGTCCCAGGGCTTTGCCCGATTGGGAAGCCCTGGCTGGAGAATGAGGGAAAGCTTGGATATTTTCCTGTAGCTTGCTCCTTAGCAAGGTAGTTTGGTAAATGGCTGCTGGGCTCTACCAAGCACCATCAGTTCCACAGCTCAGCTGTCTTCTGCAGGTACAGCTCTTGCTGGGATGGTAACAGCTTCCTGCTGGGACTCATTCTGGGGAGCTGCACCACTCTTATTGGCGCCTCCTGTGGCTCTGACTGAAATTTTATTGATAGTCTCATCAGTCACTGTATCATCTGTCTCCTGGCTCTGACACTTGTCATCTGTCCTGGTCCTTCTCCAAGGCAAATGTCCATGAGCTCTTGTTAATAATGCAGATTCTGATTCACAGGACTGGAGGCTGGGCTGAAATCCTGCATTTATAACAAGACCTCAAGTAAATGGATAATCCACAGATCACTTTGAGTAGTGTAAATCTGTAGTTGTCCCTTGGTAAGCATTGTAAATTGAATAAAAGAATGAAGACAGGATTGACTTACATGCGGGTCTGCATTCAACACAGTTGAAGGAGGGCATGTCCTTACTACACTTGTCTTTTAATAATTTACTCCGGGGTCTCAGCAGGGCTGTAGCAGAGCCACCTAGTCACACCACGAAGCTCATAGTCAGCCCGATACCTTCATCTCTGTCTTTCTCATTGACACAGCCACCCTGGCCATGCTCATTATCTCTGCAGCATATATTGCAACTTCTCAGAAATTGATTTTGGATGCATGAATATTTTTTTCTTCAGAGATGAAAATAAAATGTCTATTTTCAACATCAGAATTGATCCCCCACCCTCCAAGGGACAATCTTTGCTGTGTGAAAGAGGAATTTGTGGTTTGCCAAGCAGCATGTCTTATTTACTCAGATTCTGTATAATCTTGTACAAACAGGTTTGCTGTGTAAAGGCAAAGTTAAGCTCTAAGAGATCATTCAAAACAAGACTCACTTCATGACAAACAATTCCTAACTGTGATTGTAAGTAGATCAAACTGTCGGAAGATGTGAATTCACTTTTAGAATCAGTTAGACAATATATGCTTTCCTTCCTTCCTTCCTTCCTTCCTTCCTTCCTTCCTTCCTTCCTTCCTTCCTTCCTTCCTTTATTCCTTCCAATACATGCATTCAGAACATCTACCACATAGCAAACACTGCATCTCTTTGTAGGATATGTTTAGTACAAAGTAAAATCTTACTAATTTTAGCTGGGCATGATGGTGCATCCCTATAATCGGAGCAGTTTGGGAGATTAAGGCAGGAGGATCACAAGTTCAAACCCCATATGGGCAACTTAATGACTTAATGAAACCCTGACTCAAAGTAAAAAAAGAAAAAAATCTTATTAATTTCAAATCCAAATAAATTTAAATATTGCGTTAATTCAGACAGAGATTAACTTGTATTTGACTGTTTTACTAACCATGCAAAAATGATTTACAATGCCAATTAATAAGCCAACAAGTAGGGCTGGGGATTTAGCTCAGTGGCATAAGCACCTGCCTGGCAAGCGTGAGGTCATGAGTTCAATCCCCGGTACCAAAAAAAAAAAAAGCCAACAAGTTTGAAAAAAAAAAATACATGAGAAAATAAAAATTCTTAGTGTTTTTTTTTTTTTGTTTGTTTGTTTTGTTTTGTACCAGGGATTGAACTCATGACCTCACACTTGCCAGGCAGGCACTTAGGCCGCTGAGCTAAATCTCTGGCTCTCTTAGTGTTTTAGAAAGATACATTTAGGTTTTGACAATAGAGACTCTAATTGATTTATAGTGTTGATTATTGTGCTAATTAAAAAGTATATATTCTTTTGAACTCAGTGTAATATCCTAGATTGCATACTGGAACAAGAAACTGGAATCAGAATAAAGTGTCAAGTTTAGTTAATAACAATATGCGAAAGCTGGCTTTTTAGTTTGGCAAATGTTCTATGGTAATGTTAACCTGTTAACATTAAAAAAATCTAGGTGATGGGTGTATGAGAACTTTCTGAGCAATCTTTGCAATTTTTCTCTAGATATAAAATCATTTCAAAGTTCAAAAGTTTATTTGAGAATTCTTGCAAGTTCATGAAGCCTGATTCCCCAAGAATTCCTAGAAACAGTGGTGGAAGCTCTGCACTGAACACCACTCTGGGTGGTACGATGCCCTAAACGTATGGCAGGTTCTTGACCATGTTGTGAAGTAGGTATGGTTATTCTCTCCATTTCATAGATAAGGACACTGGCTCGGAGTGATTGAGCAAGTTGCCCATAGACACACAGGTAATGACTGATAGAATTAGGGTGTGATAAGGTTTGTGTAGTTCCCAAGCTGGGGCGCGACAATTTCACAGCTATACTGTACTGCTTCTCTTAGCTTGAGTTTATCTCTATATAAAGAAATTAGCACATTCAAATCCAAATATCACTCATCTTTTAGCTGAATTTGGTGAAATACATGAACCCTGTTACTTGCACTACATCTTTGAGTAAACCAGAGCATCATTATGAGCAAGTCTAAATTTAATTAAAGATCAAATCTTTCGCCTTTCTGCTTTGTAAAATTGGGGTTTAGTTTCCAAAAGAAGGAAGTCAAGGGCTTTGGAGAGGCCTCCTTTCCAAGGATCTTGGGTGTGTTTGGAGCTAAACCACTGGCCTGGGGCTCCTGTCTTTTTTTTTTCCATTGTCTGCCTGTAGGATGCTGGGTGATGCCCAAGGTTTGCCTAACACTCTTCAGGTGGGCTTTGGTTATGAGTAGCTTACTGAGAAATGAAAGCGCAGTGTGTTGCATCATGGCACAAGCACAGTACACCACTGTGGGTCAAGAAAGCCAACTCTGTATGCAGAGAAATACCTGCTCCTTTAATGGGGGAGGTCTTAGGATGCTCTCTGCTCCCAAGGCTCACTCCCACTGTTCTAACAAGGTTCTGGTGACCACCTAGCTCATGTTACATTTGTCACAGGCACACACTGCTCGTAGCTCCTTGTGGCTCTGCTCAGGTGCAGTGCTTGGAAGTCAATGGGAGTCTGTGCTCTAGACAGGGTTTGGCTTGGCTTTAGTCCATCCTGTATTTATTTGTGGAGGAACAAAACATTATTACACTGCAGGATTCCTGAGATTACTTGTCTCCTCTTGACAGCCAAGGAGTGTGTTTGTAAGTCATTTCTGTTCTCTCTAAAGGAGACTGTCACTGTCAAGCTATGGCTTTGTGGCTTGCTTGGGACAGAATTAGAGTGGATCAGGGAGAAGAAGAGGAGGAGTGTTCACAATTGAGAAAGATTTAAGAGGAGGCAGAGAATCTCAATTCTAGTGAGAAAAGCATGAGAAGAACCACAGAATATGAGCAAAGTACAGTCATTCCCTTAGTTGCTGTTTAATTTTCCTTTGTTTTGGTTAGGCATGGTCCATTTTCCGTATTAATGGAAAATTCCAGAAATAATTCATAAGTTCGAAGTTGTTGTTCGGAGTAGCATTATGACATCTCACATCTGTTCTTCCTTGAAATAAAGCATCCATTGACCCCTGTATCCATGCCAAGGCAGTGGGTAGAGAGACTGAAAGAAACCACATAGCACACTCACCTAACTGTTATAACTGTCCTAGTTCCTTATTAGTTATTATTGTTACTCTCTTGTGCCTAATTTTTCAATTCAGCGTTACCATAGGTAAAGGTATATACAGGGAGAAACCAGTCCGTAAGGGTTGAGTCCTCATCATTTCAGGCCTAGCCTGAGGGTCTACTGTATATAAGGAAGGACTGGAACTCAAAGTAGTATTTCTCTACACCATGCATTCCCTCTACATGGCTCAGAAAACGCAGACAGGCCAAAACAAGTCTTCTTTTAGGAACCCCTGGGCTGGGGATTTAGCTCAGCGGCATAAGCTCCTGCCTTATAAGCACGTGGTCGTGAGTTCGATCCCTGGTACCGATAAAAAAAAAAAAAAGGAACCCCTGACTGCACTGAGTGGACCACATAATGCCCTGCTTCAACAGAGATGTGTGCAGCCAGCAGCAACCTCTTTCTCTTCTCCCCAGCTGCTGCTGCTGCCCCATTCCTGCCCAGAGCACTCCCCCAGCTCTGGAGCTCGATCCGCATTGATCTTCCAGCTGCCAAATTCAGTGACCGCTTCCAGCCCTTATGTAACCTCTCTGCAGCATCTGTCTGTTGCCAGTTCAAGGTTTTTAGAGCTCAAAAATAACAGGACAAGGATTTACGTGTGGACCTAATTGGTTCAGAAGCTCTTTCATTATTGTTACTTAATAAATATCGTGTTTTGCATAAGATATTATAATTAACTTCTAAGTATGTAATTAATATATTATTGTTTGTAAGTATTATGTCAGTGGTTTCAGCTTTCTGATATAAAAATTCAAAAACTTTTTGGGGGCTCTGATATGAGGTTACCAAATATGTGTATATGTGTGTACATGGGTTTGTGTATGTGTACTTTTGTACATGTGCCTGTGTAGTCTTTAGGCCATTTTTTAAAATGCCCAACTCCAATGTGTCATTATCATTCATGTTTGTTTTAAAATTCCTTAAATGCCCTGACATAAAAATAAATTCTTACTGTGTTGTTCGACAAGATGCTACTTGCTGTATTAAAAATGAGTTTTTACAAAGGTATCTACTGGCATATTCACACAGCACCTTTTTTGTGATGGAATTAGAAATCAGCAACAATTTGGGGTTGGGAAGCAGAAGTGTGGATAGGAGGAAGACTTCCCACATAGTCAGTGTAGGACAATGTGTACCTTCTGAATTTTGCACAAGAAGTATTATATATTAACTATTTCAAAATTAATTAGGACCAAGGATGTAGCTCAGTGGCACAGCACCTGCCTGGCAATCACAAGGTCCTGAGTTTGATTCCTAGCACCAAAAAAATTAATTAATTAAAAATAAATCTTTACAGCAAAGCACTGTGGCATAGCGCTGTGATCCTAGTTACTTGGGAGGACGAGGCAGGAAGACCACAAATTAGAAGCAAGCCTCAACAACTTAACAAGACCTTAAAATGAAGAAGGCTAGGAATGTAGCTCAGGGTTAGAGGGTTTGTATAGTATGTGTGAGGCTCTGTTCAACCCTCAGTACAATAAGTAAATATATCTCTAAAAGAAAAGATTTAATACCCCCAGAAACATATCGTTACTATAACTACAACATAATTTGAATAAATTTGATTTGACCCCTCTTTCTCTCTCTCTTTTTCTTTGTACTGGGGATCAAACTCATAACCTGACACTTACCAGACAAGCACTTGAGCCACTGAGCTAACTCCCCAGCACTTTATTTTTCTCCTTCTGACCTGCCCTGATGAGAACTTGGTCAGGGTCCAACAGTAGCCCTAGGCTGACCCTCACCACATCCCTGACTCTCACTAGCCACATGCAGATGCATGCAGGTGGCTTCCGAAAGAATTCCTGTGCCCGCAGGTGGGAGCAGCTCCTGTGATGGTCCCTTCTAGGTACCCAAAACACCAAACAATTTTCCCAGCATTAGAGCATAAGCAGTTGAATCTGGCTGATGTCAGTGGCCTAAGCTGAAAAGCCTGGATCTGAGCAGTTCTCATTCTAACGTGAGTTCTTTTGGGGGGTTTTTTGTTTTGTTTTGTTTTGTTTTTTTGGTACTGGGGATCGAACTCATGACCTTGTGCTTGCCAGGCAGGCGCTTAAGCCACTGAGCTAAATCCCCAGCCCCAATGCAAGTTCTTGAACTGCATTGCATCTCTAATCATATGAGCAGTTAGCTGATCATACTAGCACCTTCCTAAAGAGTATGTAAAAGGGACATGTTGAACAAATGCCCTGGGGTTTCTGATGCACCGGAGCTGCTCTAAGAATCATGAATAGCTTGGACTGTGCAGGTAGAATATACAGATAGATCAAGGGTTATGACTGAGTTTCAGTAAGAAGTAGAGCTTTCTTAGGGGGTGGGGAGAAAAAGAGGCTGTGGGATCCATGACAGTCAAAGTCAAACAGAATAATTCACCTCCCCCATCACACCAGGGGTCAAACAGGATGTGTCTCAGATGGAGTCCGCTAAGGCAAACAGGATCTCGAGAGAAATAGCAATCTTTCCTTGCTCTGAACCTCGGTCTGACCAGTGCCGGAAACAGTCCTGATTAGAGCATAATTGATCTGGACTCTGCTAGCAGAGCAGCCAGGCCTGCGTCCCGTCCTGCCTTCTCAGGCTGGGCGAGCTGTGCTGTGTCATCTGACTCCTTACTGTATTAAAAACAATATGATCTGACATGTGCTGGTTTCCTAACATTTGCAAACAAAGAAAGATTATACAGTCGATGGCTGTGCCAGCCATACTGTAGAGAAGGGGCCAGACATTCCCATCCAGCCCCCCATGACAGCGAAGGAGCCTGAAGCATTTTCCTTACATAAATACTGACTCCTCAGTCACACAGGCTCTAGGGGCTTTCGTTGGTCAGGAAAAGATCGTGTATTACTTTCAAAGCCAAATTAGTTATTCTAGTTTCGACAAGGATTCTAAACACTTTGCTTTTTTTTTTTTTTTTCATAGCATCATCATAGAGTGACTGTAATTCAAATTTATCAGGGATTGAAAAGACAAACCAAATAAACAAAACCAAACAAAAAGCCCATTCCATTGTATCACGAGGTTAGGAGGAAATGAATGGAGTCAGAGAAAAATTCCAGCAGGGACTTTTGGCCAGTGTGGTAGACTGTACTTTCTAGTAGTTCTTTCCTCTTTGTCTCCCAATCTGAGACAAGATCCCCCAGAACAGCTCAGAGGCCACCAGCCAACTAAGTAATAACTGCTACTCCTAAACATCATTTAGATCCATCTGATACATTGTCCTCAAGATCAGACCTCACAATTCAATTATCCAGGGAACAGAGATTCTGCAGCAGTTTTATTATACACGTGCTACTGCGAATTTACAGGATAATATAGACATGTTGTCACGACATATTCAGATCTATAAGATGCTTGTTTCTTAGCTCCAAATGGCTTAGTTTCGCTGCTTTCCATTTCACTGTGCTCTATGCAGACCTGGAGCCAGTATCTTTTATGTGTTAAGAAAATAAACAAACCAACCTTCAAAACACATTCTTGTTTTCTAATGATACAAAAAAAATGCATCTTTTATAACTTTTTTTAAACCTTTGTATTATGAGAACTTTTGAGCATCGTCTTTAAAGATAGAATAATGCAGTGTTCCCTAAACTTAAACAATTATCAACTTATGACCAATCTCCAGCCTTCATTTCCAGGTTATTTTGAAGTAAATTTACAACATCATCATTTCATCTAAAATGCCCCATGTTTATCTAAAAGATACTCTTAAAAATACACGCATGATTGCAGGGCGTGGTGGCTCACACCTGTAATCCCAGCACTTGGGAGACTGAGGCAGGAGGATCATTGTGAGTGCGAGACCAGCCTGGGCTACAAAGTGAGCTCAAGACCAGCCTGAACTGCATAGCGAGACCCTGTCTCAAAAAGACAAAACAAAAACAAAACAAAACAAAACACACACACACACACACACACACACACACGATACCATTATTATACTTGAAAATGTAACATTACTCTACCATCAGCCAGTGTCCAGTCATCCGGACGTTTTTAAGTGCAGATCTTACTGAAGGGCCAGCTGATGAAAATCTAACTAACAATTCCTGTATTGCTCAAGGAACTGTGCCCCACACCCCAAAGGCCCCTTCAAAGGCAAGGATGCTTAAGAAACAGATGCACAGAAGTTCTTTCAAGGACTTGAGACTGAACTCACGCATCAAAACCTCTCCAGCTGTGGAGACTGGGTTGGCTTCTCCAGCACTGTTGACTTTGGTCTGAATGTTTATCCATTTGTTTTTCAGACCTCCAGTCGCTTGTTTATCTTGGCCATCCCTTTCCAGCCCTGGACTTCCCACACCCTGCCATCTGGCGCCCTCTCTGGTTTCATTCCCACAGCCCCAGCCCTGAGCAGAAAGCTCAGAGGAAGCTCAGATCCAGGAGGTCCTGAGTGCTGGGCTCATACTTTTGTGCCCAAATCCTCCTATAGGACAGAATGGAGCAAAAGGAATTTTTAGAGGGGATATTCCAGGTTTTGCAACTCTTTCTATTGTCAATCAGTAGATAGACTCATAATCAATATCTCAGTACACCCATAAATGTTATCCTGTGATAAGCTTAGAAATAGAGATGCAATGACAGATATCAAGTCAGGTATCCAAATCTGTGGTTTTCTTTTTCTTATCACTGAATTTTCAGTGTCCTTAGATTTCTAAATTTCTCAAGATGGCAAATTTTTTTTGCTATGAAGACTTACAGTTTATTTAGAGTTTGATGGAAAAGATTTTGAGTTGTTCTGAACATAAACTAAAGCAATCAGGTAAGACTACTCACCATATTCAAAATTGTTTCCCACTTTCTTAGGAACCACCTCTGCTTTGTTAAGCTCAGAAGCCCTTGCAGGCACCACTGACTGCTTAGGCAGGCCTAAGAGTTGCTCTACGTTTCCACAGAAACATTTTCTCCACCAGCACCACCTCTACCTCCACGATCATCACCACAGCCACTACCATCTCCATTACCAGCACCACCACCACCAACGAGCACTTCCTGAACTGCATGCCAGACACTGTGCTAAGCCCTCAGTACAGTAGCTCATTTAAACTTTACCACGGTTCCAAGAGAAAAGAGCTGTTAGCACCATGATTTTATAAATGAGGAGAATGAGGAGAGATTAGGTAAACACTCAAGAGTTCTAAGGCCAGTACTTGGCCATGTGGCTAAGGCTGCCTCCTCTCAATTTTTGAGTTATATTGTCTTAATAAAATCACATTCTATTTTGCATTGCTAATGATGTGTCTGTGCATGTTTTTTACTTTCTCCTGGACTTAGCTAATGTGAAGTATTTAGCATGCTTTCTGGTAAATACAAATGCTTGATGCTTGGTAAATGTTGGCTATTATTGGAGGGTGTGGTTGTTGCTATGAATCAGCACTTCTGAACAATCTTGCCTTCCCAGTAGGTATTGTTACAGGTTTGAAAGCAGGAGAATCTGGCCTTCCTGCTGCAGATTCACCACACAAAGATTCGGAATACAACAGAATACAACACTTGAGGCACAGTAAGAAATTATTTGTTGTTTATCTGAAATTCGCATTTTGGGTGAGCATCCTGTAGTTTATCTGGCAGCTCTAGCTGAGAAACTTAGCAATCAAGAGGGGCAAGCACGACACCGTGGAGGAAGGGCAGCGTCCCGCTGAGCCACGTGGTGCCTGCAGCAACCGAGAGCTGGGAAGGCACAGGGAGGACCACAGAGGAGGTGGGGCTTCCCAACTCGGCAGAATTCAAAAGCTTTTAGGCCATAGAAATGATGACTGGAAACAGCAATAGACCACACAGCTTCTAAAAGGTGCTAAGTATGGAAATAATTTCACAGAACAGTGCTGGAAGGACGATATCCTTTTAAATTGGTTTTGAAAGTACACAAAACAATAAGCTGCCCATGACATTAACCTAGACTGACCCAAGGAGCACAGTTCCCTCAAGGAGAGATGCTTCTTCACTCTTGGTCCCCTCTAAGGAGAAGAGGAGAAAGTGCATATCTAACTTTGGAGTTCCAGGGGAAAGCAATTGAGGCCTGCTGAGGCTTAGGAAAGCTGTAAGCTTCGTTGTAGAAGGATAAGACCTTGTGTGATGTGGTCTTGAACAGCAGCCCCCTCTTTGGCAGAGGGGCTGCCTACTCTGGTCCTGAGGAGATGTGGCCATCGCATGGGCGTGACGCACTGTGGGGCCAGGCATCTACTCAGTGCCTCTATGTGTCAGGCACTGTAAACACCCAGTATAACGTGGTTCTCATGGCAGCCCTAGTATACACTGCAATTCTCAGTCCCTAGAAGAGAAAAGAGAAGTTCATAGAGTTCACATCATTCATGGCAGCTCAACCAGCTAGCAAGTGGCAGAGCTAGGATTCAAATTTAGGTTGGTCCGATTTCAAATCCTGTTTCCTCTGCCATCCTGACATGAATCAGGTTTTTGCCTTGGGACAGGGACTGTGGTCACATTTGGCTCATATCGATAATCGGGGTACTACTACTGGGTACTCAGGTCTTCCTGCCAACACTGGGGTACATTATCCAGCCTTTGTTCCTACCCTGAATTCTCCTTCAGATACCTCAGGCATTTTTCACTGGGGTGCAAGGTAGGCCCTCAGCTCCACCGAAGCACCTAAGAGGCTGGCTTCATTCAGTGTGGGTAGTGACTCCAGAGGCCTCATCGGCCTCCAGGCCCTCTGTGTTTGGTGTCCCCACCAAAGAAAAGCAAGGAATAAAAATACATTTAATTAAAGAACTTTCCAGGTTCAGGAAACAAAATCTAGACACATTACAGGTCAGGGAGGGTTGGCCATTAGCGTTTGCAGAAGGCTGGAAGGAGACCACTTGCAACAGAGAAGAGGGAAAGGCACTTCAGACCAGA
Organism: Hydrochoerus hydrochaeris; assembly: GCA_004027455.1. Taxonomy (NCBI): domain Eukaryota; kingdom Metazoa; phylum Chordata; class Mammalia; order Rodentia; family Hydrochaeridae; genus Hydrochoerus; species Hydrochoerus hydrochaeris. Next base: position 206,306 of record PVLA01003161.1, read on the forward strand.
AAGACAAATACTGCAGTTGAAGACTATAAAAACAATCTTGCTAATTTATTGGAATATGTTTTTCCAGCAGCCTTGGGTTAGAGCAGTGATTGCCTCCTGCAGGCATTGGTGACCTCATCCTTCCTCCCCCACCTTCCCACCTCTAGCTAGAGGGGTTTCCCTTTAGACCCCAACATCTGGTTTGCAGCAGGAAGTGTGAAATCCCATGCATGGAGGCTCAGGTTTCAGGCCCTGGAGAGACTCAGGTGAACTACAAGAATGGCTCCGGTTTCATATAAAAACAGAGTTGAAAAGAGTGTTTAGTGACCTCTTGGTTTGGAATGAGGTAATTAGTTCTCCAGAAACTTCCACCAGTTTCCTGGGCAACAAAATCAATGTGCTGTTGATATAGAAAGCAGGAAAAATAAATTGGCTAAAATCATAGATTTAAAAAAAATAGAGAGTTTTTCCCTTACCAATCCAAATATAAAACAAAGCAGTTTCAAACACTACACACACACACACACACTCACACACACAAACACACACTCACATGCATGCACCAAACCTGACTTCTTCCTTCTTTTCATCCTTTTCAATTGCTTTCATTCTTTTTAGAAATTTTAAGTTTAGCCCTGTGTAGATATTTTTATGCTCGAGAAAATAAATGAAAGCAGGGTCAAATCCCATGCCTGATTGTACATAGAACAAGAACATTTTGGATATTTTCAGGCAAAATATTCTTACACTGAGTGGAGTGCTGATAGGGTTGCCATATCAGAATTCCTGAGGAATTTGAGGGAAGAAACCAGCAAAATAAAAGCAAAAATAGAAGATAGAGAAGTTGCTTTAGGTTACATTGGCCTTGGCTTCATTTGTGGACCAACTAAATAAAGTGCCCCCCATTCTGGGTATTGAACCCAGGGAGTGCTCAGTTACATCCTCAGCACTTTCAGTTTTTCTCATTTTGAAACAGTCTTGATATGTTATCCAAACTGGCCTTGAACTTGTGATCGATCCTCCTTCCTCAGCCTCCTAAGTGTCTGGGATTATAGCTATGCACCATCATATCTGCCTCGAATTTTGTTTGTTAGCCACCAATTTCAAAAGGAGGTAAGGGATGTGGTCTTCTCAGCGATTCTACCTGACACAACTTCCGAAGCCAGGGTTGAAATCAGAGCCTGGTTTTTCCCTTCCCCTTTTTACTGCACCAGCCAGAAGCCAAACTCTCATCACATGTCCTGAGAACGTGAAGTCTGGAAGAAACTACCTGGATTCTTGCTTTTCTCGCTTTCCACCCCTCCTCAGGTTTAAGGTGCTGTTGACTATAAGACACACCATCACTGTAAGTATCACTAAGAATGAATAAAAAAGCTTCCAGTGAAATTATGACACAATGATAATTGCATGTATTGTAGGACACATCCTAATTTCACTGATGTTAAGCTGTGACAAAATGCATCTTAGAATTAATAGACTATGGCAGTTAACCAGGAAATTGGCTCTCAAACTTAAACCTCTCTCTGTTTCATCCTTCCCTTTACAAAATCAGAATCATAAAATACCTGCCGTATAGGGTTGTTGTAAGGATTCAGTGAATTCATGTAAAATGCTCAGAATATTCCTCGGCATATAGTAAGTGCTCAATTAGCTGTCGTCATTATTTGCTATACACTGCTCAAATCCACAAAAACTTGCTTAATTAAGGAGTGGTGGTTTTCTTGGTTGTTATTCTGCCAGGGGCAAAACACAGTAAGACTCACACATTGCAAACCGCGATTTCAGAGACATAAAAGCAGGCCACTTGGGAAGATGGTAACAGATCATTTCTATCTGCCTTGGTGTCTGGGTGATTTCCTTAAGTACACCCTGGTGCCCACAGAAAAGCTCCGGGCTGGTCTGGTAATCATTCCATTGTGGGGAGAATTTTTGTTTTGATGATGCTCTTGTGGATTATTTTTGCCAAGATTTTTGTTGCTCTGAGAACTTCCTGGAGCCACCCCAGCCATTGGAGGAGTCTGACCTCAGAGGGATGACAGGCGGGTTCCATGTGAACAACCCGTGCTGAGCAAGGGCCAGATGGTCCCACACAGCAAATGCTCTCCTTCCATTCACAAAGAGTCAGAAACAAGCTGATTTTTACCATTGTAGACCTAACCAATGGAAAAGTAAACCGGCCTGTCTCCATAGGCCACTGAATCTTGATACAACACAATTTTGCAAGAAGATGAACATAGGTGTAAATGAGAATTCCCAAAGTAATTGCTGGCTAGAATGTAGACGGCTGAGAAATAAAACCCACAAGGGCAAAGTTCCAAGAGCACATATGTTTTCCAGCCTCTTGGAAACCCTTGCGTTTTGCTGTTGTCCTTAGCCTTCTGCTATACCTAGCTTCCTCCTGAGATTATTGAAGAAATAGCTATTTGGCTGATTAGAATGTCATCTTGCTGGCACTAATTTAAAAGCACATGGTCATTTTTACACCCAACCAAGTCTGATCAAAAAAAGAAGCTGTGTGGGAGCTGGCACACTGGGGCTTGGGATGCCAAGATACGGGAACCGGAAGAAGCACTGAATTGGCGTTTAGGAGACCTACATCTTGTTCTCTCTTTGGATGACTCAGTGTCACTTTCCAGCATTACGTGGTTCTTAGGTTGTCTGTCTATAGATGATCACTAACCCTAGGTCTCTATGAGCAAAGAGCTCAGGAAACTCTGGTTCTGTTGGACATCTTTTAAGTGCCACGTGATAGTTAATTTTATGTGTCAGCTGTCTAGCCGATGTTGTGTTTTGGGGCACACACTAGTTTTGATATTGTTATGAAGATACTTTGTAGATATGGTTAACATTTATAATTAGTTGACTTCAAATAAGGCATAACATGTGTGGGCCTCATCCAACCTACTGAAGGGTCAAAGCAGGAAGACTGAGTTTGCCTGGTAAAGAAGGAATTCTGTTTTAAGACAAAAACAGATACTCTGCCTGACTTGAAATCCTGGTGGTCTGCTCTACAAATTTCAAGCCTGCAACCCTAGCTCTCATTTGAATTCCAGCCTCTGGGCTGCCCTATGGATCTCAGACCTGCCTGCAATCGCATGTGCCCATTTTTAAAAAAATCTCCATTGTTTTCCTCTCTCCTAAACTGTGTGCCCCGACTTACCTTATCCTTGACCTTTCTAATTGTCTTTCTCAGGTTTTGGCTCATTTTTCTATACTTGTCTCACCTCTAAGCTCTACATGTGTAGTTTTAACCCTGTTTTTCTCCTTGGTGACCATGGTTTAGCTTTCTTTTTGGCCCTATTTATTTCCCTGAGAAAAACTTCCTCTGATCTGCCTCTGACTTTCAGACCCTACAGAGCGACCAAAGGGACCTATAACTCATATGACAGAGCTCAACTATCCATCTGCTCATAGCCTTCTGGGCTTCTGCCTTTTTGCATGCCATTGGCTTGTGGCATTCTTCTCAGAAATCACACTTTACATAGCGTCCCTGTACTTTCACAAAGGGTTAAAAACAGCTGGACTCCTTTCCGTCTCCTGGGTGTTGTTCTTCTTATTCATACCTTGGGAGACATGGGACTGCAGGACGATGCGTTTGTTAATTAAAAGTAGTGTGTGTAATCACCTTTTGCTTATTTGCAAGGGTGATTTTTTAAAGTAAGCGTAGTTGCACATGTGTATAGGTGTGTGCATGTGTGTTTGCCAAGTTATTTCACAGCAAATATTTTCAAAGCTTTTGGAGATCCATGGATGGAGGTTGGTTGGTCAATGCCAAGAAGTATAGAAATACAAGCTTTACTATTATTGGCCTTACTCTAAAAAGACTCTTATCGTGTAACAAGTGTTTGCCTTTATAAGAGGTACCTCATACAAAGTCTAGGGTTCATTAGAACTTCAATGTTTTGCCCGTCTTCCAGAGTCCAAAGTCTGTGGTGTGTTTAAACCATTTAAATATTTTCCTCTCCCTTGTGGAATCAGGCCGAGCTTGTGTCATATTACATAACAGCGCTGGCTGACTGTAACAAGCTCCTTTGAAGGAGGAGGCAGCAGGGGGAACAAAGCCACCTGGCCTTTGCCAGGCCCTCTGTACTCTGCCAGTGCACCTGTGGCGCACTCTCAGGGCTCGGCCTGGAAGAGAGACTGCTTCTTATGTGCCATTGTGCACGATGACACAATGCTTGACTGGGCCAGGTTGGACTGAAAAAAATCTCTACATTTGTTTCTTAGCCACGTTTTAGCCAAGATCTCCCAAGGCTTTGGGATCACCAAGCAGCTGCTTCATTGAACCCTAGCATTTCACTCCTACCTCACCTGCTTTGAGATGTGATCAACTCAGGGGCATGAAATATTCATCGGACACTCCCAGTGATCCAAGTCTCCAGAGCTGGAAGGGTTAAATTGGGGAAGAGTCACATGTTGGTGTTACGCTTCAGTAGAGCTTATCCATGGTTCAGGTGGGCCCCACTGATGTGTAAAATCAAACTGGAGTTTCATCACTGCAACTTAACTCTCAGAGAAATATCATTCTCTCTCCCACTGCCTGCCATTGCTGGAGTGGGAGGGTTTGTTGGTGAGGGAGGAGGTATCCCTTTCTGATGAGACAGAAAACTCAGCGCAAATTGCTTTAAGTGAAGAAAGAAATGTATTGGGCCAACTAACTAAAATGCCCATGGCGAGGCTGGCTTCAGAAGTGGCTGGTTGGCTTCATGGTGCAATGAGGTCATCAGGACTTGGTTTCTCTCCATATCTAACTTCTGCCATGGGTTGCATGGCTTGGTTCTCTGCCTGCATGTGGTGGGCCCCAGAAGTTACAGGCTCCTCTTCAGTATGGCAAGAAGGTTGCAAGAGTTCCGGCCTCCATAACGCAAGGTCAGCTTTCTGCTGCTACAACAAAGACCTGAGATAAATTGACTTATAAAGAGAAAATGCTTATTTTGGCTCAGAGGGTCAGAGGTTTCAGGCCATGGTTGCTTGTTCCTGTTGCTTTGGGCTCGTAGTGGCACAAGCACATGGTGCTGACATCATGGCAGCCAGGAAGCAGCCGGGGTGCAGGGTCCCAAGGGCACGCCTCCAGTGACCTAACTTCCTCTCACCACACCTCAGCTCCTCAAGGATCCACTGCCTTCCAGTAGTGCCATGAGCTGCCAGCTACTGTGGAGGCTGAGGCAGACGATTGTGAGTTCAGGGCCAGCCTGGGTGATGTAGTGAAATACTGTAAAATAAAAATAAAAAACAAAAAGAGCCAGAGATGTAGCTCAGTGTGAAGGCCTAGTGTCAAGTCCCATAAAAAGAAAAGAAAGTACTATAAAAAGAAAAGAAAAGAAAAGAAAAGAAAAGAAAGAAAGAAAGAAGGAGAGGGAAGGGGAGAAGAAGAGGAAAAGAGAGGAAGTTAGAATGTGTTTGAGTTGAGTTCCTTGCTGCTTATGACAAATATTACTAGAAAAACATGATTGCAGACCAGGTGTGGTGGCTCACACCTATAATCCTAGCACTTGGGAGGCTGAGGCAGGAGGATTGTTGTGAGTTTGAGACCAGCATGGGATACAAAGTGAGCTTAAGGCCAGTCCGAACTGCATAGTGAGACCCTGTCTCAAAAAGACACACACACACACACACACACACACACACACACGCAACACCACCATTGCTGGCAGTAATTAACCAGTTTATAGGAAGAAGTGAAAGGGAATGTAGAATCCCCACATTTGGAAAATTCTGTTGATTCTGGATGCCACAGTCAGAACAAGACAGAGCAAATACACATGCGCACACACACACAATTTGAGAGAAAAGTCTATTAAGAATTCCCAGTTTAAAAAACAAAAGAATTTCCAGTTACATATAGCTGCAGGACCCCACAGCAATGAACCTTGTAGCTTTCCCAGCCGAATACATTGTTCAAATGGCCTCCAAGTAGTCGCCTTGAGTCCAGAGAGAGCTATGGAGACAAAGAAGCAAATATTTAGGCCTCAGGAATGGATCTAGGAAAGAACTTTGGGTGTGGTCACTGGCGTTTGTTCGGAATTTGCTGGAAGCATATAAATGAGAAGCTTATTGTTTCTGAGGGAATTGTATTCCCAAAGAAGTCGTAAACTTGGATGGAATAAACTTTGACTGTTTAAACTTATCCTTTGGTCTTAAACCTGTATGAGCAGGAATTGGGCTATAAAGGCTGTACTGTCTTCAAAGGGGGCACAGAGAAGCAGCCTGGCTGGATAACGGAAAAAGAGGGATATCCTAGAGAAAGAAAAATAGACATATAGTTCCTCTTCCCAGAGAGCAGAGTAAAGGACTCAGAAAGGGACTTAATTCCTCTGCCAGACAGAGGGTCTTCATATGTCTCACCGAAATAAAAACAAAAACAAAAACAAAAAACAAATGAGAAGGATTCCTTCACCCTGTTAAGCAAATTTCCCCATCTTTTTTTTTTTTTTTTTAATCTGATGGAGGTCTCACTGCTGTTAATGAGTTTCTTCTCTGTGTTGTGTAATAAGTGTGTGTCGGGGCGGCAGATACTGACCCTTTAATTAATGAACTGCTGAACCCTGAGAAGCTGCATAGAAAACAGACTGAGAACAGATTGTATCCTGCAGTGTCCTGGACTTTGAGGTACAGAGTACAGCAGCTGAATGGGACTTTGTATTGGTTTCCTTGAGGCCAGCGTGAGTGTGGTCTCTGCTGATGGACTGGCAGAAGAGTGGACAGTAATCAACTGGCAGCTGTTGACTAAAGCCCATTCATCACAGATCCCTATTTCTTATGTGACACCCACCTTCCCAGGCGCTCGGGCAGCGGAGCGCGGCTGTAGGAGTGAGTCCTGGCCAGCAGGGTGTTGTGAGTGGAAGGATGAAGATGTGTTTCCCCATCTCTTTCCTCCTCCATGGTGGACATAGATCAGGAAGGGGTCCGAGGTCCCAGGGAAGCGGTGCCAAACCTCTGGCACATGAGCCGCAGGGTCACGCCGCGCCTTCTCTGTCAGCGCTTGGCCCAAGTTGCCCCAGCATTGCCCCAACTGCCCACTGTCGGGTAGCGGTGACCTAGGGACTGTGCTGGCACCTTGCCATAACTAAGTGGGCTTGGGGTTGTAGTTTGGGCGCTCTAAGAGGTCTGTTAAAGGAGCACCAGCACTGCCCTAGTGAAAGTGCAGCCACCTACCGGAAAGAACCGGAAAGAACCTGAATCCTGACGCACAGAAGTGTCATGTTCTTGGGGAAGCAGAAAATAGACTATTGTTTTTGAGCAATAAAAACAGTTTTGTTGCCATCTCTGAGTCTGTTAACACAAGAACAGCATGACCTCGCTCTGTATCTGCTTAACCCTTTCATGACAGGTCTTACATTTACATCTTTAATTATCCTGAGCTCGTTTTTTGTCCCAGTGAGGTCTACTTCCATGCTTCTGTGTGTGAATTTCCAAGCTCCCCAGCACCATTTAATGAAAACGGCTGCCCTTTGTCCCTTGTGTGTCCTCAGCACATTTGTGGGCAGTGAGATGTGTGGCTTTACTTTAGCCTCTCTTTTCAAGTTCACTGCTCTACGTGTCTGCTGAAGTTGTTTTAAAACCAACTGTTTTTTTTTTTTTTGTCAGTACCAGGGATCGAACTCACGACCACGCGCTTGCAAGGCAGGCGCTTATGCCGCTGAGCTAAATCCTCAGCCCAAAACCGACTGTTTTGTGCCGTCAGGTACTGGGGAGCTCATCCCAACCTCACACAGCTTAACGAAGTACTCGTTACAAACGTGCCTGTCCTTTCTGAGAAATTTTGGCAACCTGAAATTTCCATTTCCTTTTCATTTCCAGTGACATTTTTCTTACCCTAGTATATTTCACTGCTGTTTGTAGATTGCTATTCCAGGCAGTGATCTGTCAGCCTCCACCTAGTATTGTATTGTTCAACACACACTCTCTCTCTCTCTCTTTCTCTCTCTCTCTCCCTCCCACTCTTCCTCTCTTCCCCTCTCTCTCTTCCTCTCTCTCTAAGAGAAAAATTTTAAAACTTAAATTTTTCCTTTATCTCAAGTACAGTGGATTATCTTTTCTGATGCCTTGGCATTGACTTCTGTTATTGGCAGATTTTCTAAAAGCAGTTTATCAAGGTATTTTCCTATACCAAAAACAAAACAAAACAACACAACTTTCCCTAAAATGAATTCTGGTTCCAGCTGGTAATATCATAAAAATGTTAAAACGTTGTATATGTCCATGATGGAATATAGTATGGTCATTTTAGCCATAGGACTCAAGTAAGATTCAGGTCCAGTAGGGTGTCACGTACAGTTGTATAGGTTATACACGAAGTAACTTTAGAAGGCACATTTACATTATAGTCTGCGTGACTGGTAATCCATAAAGTTTATAGTTCACAACCTGTACAATCAAATGTTATAGCCCTGTCTCAAGAACCTCCACTATCTAACTAATTATTCTCTCAGTGACATAATTCCACATCCCTGGGGGAAGAGGAAAATATTTTGGTCATCCACTTTGAGTCTGTTGTCCACTCCTGTCCAATAAGACATGCTCAAATCAGAGACATCATGTTGTAGAGAGCCAAAGTTTCACTCTTTTTGGGGAGCCCAGGTAGAAGGAGTAGGAAGCAGTGCTTAAAGGAAGAGTTTTAGGAGAAGAGTAGATAGACATCCCAAAGCAGCACTGTCAAGAGCCAGTGGTAGAAAAAAATGAATAGCCAAAGGATGTAGAGACATATAATTTAAGATAATGTTTTTCAAACAGCAAACTATGATCCATTAATGGGTTGTTAAACCGGTTTGGTGAGCCATCCTTTTAAAATATAAAGACAAGGGCTAGGGAAGTAGCTCAGTGAAAGAGCTCTTGCCTAGCAATCCCCTGACCCCCAGTACTGACTGCACCATAGAAAGAAAGATAACAGAAGGAAAGAAAGGAAGGAAGAAAAAGAAGCCAGACATGGTAGCATACTCCTGTGATCTCAGCACATGGGAGGCTGAGGCAGGAAAATCGTTTGCAAGTTTGAGACTAGCCTGGGCTACAAAGTGAGCCCAAGGCCAGCGTGAACTGCATAGTGAGACTCTGTTTATTTATTTATTTATTTTTGGTACTGGAGATTGAACTCATGACTTTGCAATCGCTAGGCAGGCGCTTAAGCCACTAAGCTAAATCCCCGGCAAGACAGTCTCAAAAGGACAAAAAAAAAAGAAAAGAGAACAAGGAAGGAAGGAAGGAAGGAAGGAAGGAAGGAAGGAAAAGAAAGAGAGAGAGAGAGAGAAAGGAAGGAGAGAAAGAAAGAAAAGTGATTAGAAAATAGCGCACAAAAAGAAAAGAAAAGGTAAATAGCGCACAAGCCACCTAGTCAAGGTATTGTTTTGTGATACTGTTTTAATCATTCATTCTTACAGGACTAGTTTATAAAGTATGGGTTGTGAGAAAGCAACGTTAAAAATCAAATCAAATCAGAACCAGTGCCCTTCACTCCTGTGGTGCAGTCATGGCTTTACCACAGCACCTGGGCACCTGTGACTGTGCAGTCCTCCGGTGCTCGTCCCCTCCCTGCTCCTGTGACTCTCGGGGAAGTTCCCTTCAAGCCTGGCTCTGCTCCCCTCCCATCCCATCTCACCCCTTCTTCCCCTGCACTCCACACCTCCCCTTCCAACTCTGGGAGTTGGCAAGTTGGAAAGGTCAAGGCAGCCTGAGTTCCAAGATCAGCCTTCTCTCGCCCCACTTACTGATCTGGGTCACCCTCTTCGGTTCCTGGTCACTCTCACCTTGCAGGCAGCTGTCAGTCTCCAGCCTGAAGACCTGGGGCTCCCAGGCAACTGTGTTCCCCTAGTAGTGTTGGGTGGTGTGCGGGACACGGCAAGTTCCTCTCCTGGATGGTGCTCGCCAGCTGAACTGACACAGTGGGCTTTTGTGTGAATTTTTCACTCTGTCCTTTCTGTGCCGAGGTATTGCCTGCCTGCTGCCTTGATCTCACGAGCCATATTGTCTTGGGGACAGGACAGTGTACCTCACGTCTCTCTCCTCTAGCCTGGCCTGCGTGAGGTCCCCTGTCAGTATGAACTGGCTGTGAAGGAGCACAGCTCCGCGGCCTGCCTGCCTCCTTGGGGCCCCTCTCACGTGGCTCTGGAGATAACTCAAAGGCCTGCTGAGAATGATAGTGCTGTACATCAGACACATACGCCGGGCTGCCTTCTTACTGCTTCCCCTGTCTGTGGAGTCCTTCTCTGGAGCTTACAGCCTCTGTCTTTCTCTACCTATGTCCTGCATATGGAGTTTTTTTGATGACCAGTTTGGATCTCTTTCTGGGCGCCCATGGCCTTTGCTTTTTCTCTCCTGACCTCAGCTCTCTCCTTTCTTTTGTGAACTGGCCAAGCCTTGGGAGGGCATCCAGAACTCATTCTAGTAACCCCTCACCCTCTCCCTCCATCAGAGTGCCACATTTAACAAGTACCCATACAGACAGACCCTGTTAAATCGAAGTTTCAAATAAATAGTGAATAATACTTGCATGTGCCCCAAATGGATGCAAGTATTCCAGAATATTCTTCTACTCCAAAATGATTTATCCTTTATCTGGCATTCAAATTTAGCTTAGTTCTGTGTGTTCTGTCTGCAGCCACACATCTTCAGTTGCTTGCTAAGGGAATAGTCTTAAACCTTCCTTCTTGGCCCCCCTCACTTCTCCTCCTCTCCTCTCCCCTTTCTCCCTCTTCTTCCTTTCCTCTCTGCTCCCTCTCTTTTCCCCATCCCCTCCCCTCTCTCACCCTTCCTTTTGCACCTTTCTCTTCCTCTTCCTCTCCTTCTCTTTCATCCTCCTCTAATTCTTTTTAGCTGTACCCTCTTCATGCATGGATAGGGGGTCATGCTTTGGTCAGGGGCCCCGCTCAACCTTCATCCCCAAGGTCATAGACGATTGGCTCAGGCATGAATGCCCACAGCCTGTAAGTTTTACACAAAAGGAAAATAGTGATGAAGTGAACCAATCCGACGTCTGTCTCAGTGGTTTCAATTTAATAAGTGAGAGGATTGGTCAGAGAAACAGAAGCCAAAGGTGAGTGAATAGAATTTGCGAAGCTGCAGAGGGCCTGCACAGCAGCTTTGAGGTGAGGAAGAGGAGAGGAGTTGACCAGCAACAGGGGCCCCATGGGGGGTGAAGTCACCCAGTCTGCAGTGACAGGGTACTAGAGATGGGCGAGCTCGCCTGTACATGGGAATGAACTCCAACCAGCAGTTCCCAGACTGAGAACCGAGCTGCTTAAGGCCCACCCAGCCACAGGTCCCTCCATGCAGTGTGGTCTAGTCTTGAGTTTTCCTCAAGTTCACTCGAGAGATCGGCCTACTTGACTGATCTTTCTATTTCTATCCTTCTTGTGACTCTCCACGATCTCTGGGTAGGGTTCACCCAGAATAGGAGTGCTGTCTGTCTGCTTGTGCTCTTCCCCACCCCCATCCAAAGGAAGCGTGTTCCTGACCCCCCACCCCAGCTTTTATTGCCTGGCAACTTTTCAGATACTGATGTCTCTGGAACTAACCTGGACACTGTGCCTTGTTCGACTGCCAATCTCTGTAAGATCTGGATTCAGACGTCTTCTCGTGTCCGTAAACCAAGTGCCTAGTAAGGTGCTTGTCACGCACCAGTTGACGAATGAGTGTGCCCATGAGGGTGCCCTGTCCCTTTCTCACGGCTGTGGTGCTGAGGAGTTAGAATTCCAGCCTCCTGCTGTGTAACCTCGGGGTTGGCATCAAATCCCAGCCTCTGTCTTCTCCGCTGTGAAATGAGGGTGGTATTATCTTTATGTTTGGGCTGACGTTAGGCTTAAAATAACGAATGTGTGAAAGCCTATACTACATAATAAGCCCTCCAAAAACATTAACTGCCTCTGAGTGTAAGGAAGGTCTTCTAGGAAGTGTGTGTGTAAGAACCTCATAGGAGCAGGAAGCCCAGCGATAAATCCTTCGGTACAAGGTTCTTCCTGACAAGGAATGGCAGCCATATGGTGACCAGCTGGCAACAGGATAAGCTGACTTTACAGTCTGCTGACCTTTCAGGTTGAAAATTTTGTGATTTTTGAACACATTTTTAATGTCAGAGTTTACTAATCTTATTTGCAAAAAGGAACTTTCACTGTTGTTTTTATATTAAACTTTTAAAAATATAGCCAAATCAAATTTGCTTCAAATCCTCCTATTCTGAACTTCATGATTTGAGAGAGAAGGAAGTGAAAAATGAACTTTATGATGCAAAATGGATGATTCTTTATGGTCCTGCCCGGCTGCATGTCCCAGCTTTTGCCTTAGCCTCTGGTTCTGCTCAGCATTCACTCTGGAATTTTTAAAATGTCATAACAGCACACTCTCAAAATAAAATGCTCCCACCACCCCCCAAGTGTGTAATATTGTCAGGATGTTTTATCCACTGCCATATATCTTGCACATGACGAATCCATTTCCTCAAACAAACCATCACACATGTCCACAGTGTCTATAAATTTTGAATACTGACATCTACACAATTACCCTCTGGCGTTTGGATTGCCTTGGGTTGGGTGTAATTGGAGGGTACTGTTTTTAGAGAATGAAGGAATGTCACTCCTTACTTCTGATGGGTCTCCCCTGGAGAAAATGAGTCAGAAACACACAAGCCCTAACCCTGCTGAAGAAAGCCCCAGTTACTCTCCCCAGAGAAGAGGAGATTAAGCAGGATTGATCTGCAAGCATGTCCACCTCTAGGGGTGATAACAAGGTCACTCCGTACTTAGTTTTGCCTTTATATTAATACATCTGGTAGGGATAGAGTTTCTTTCCAAAGTGCTTTCCTATTTATGAGCTCATTTAGCCCTCTCAGGAGAAGGAGAGGGAGCTGGGCAGGGCGAGGGAGGCTGAGTGTCCTCTGCTCTGTGGCTGGGCAGTCACTCCACCTCTCTTGGTTTCAGTTTCTCTCTTATTACAGCAGAGTTGTTAATCACTGCTGACAGCTCAGGGCTGTCGAAATGCAAATGTGCCCGTGGGCTGGGCAGGAAAGTGCTTTGGGAAATAGAAAAAAACTATAGACAGAAACAGGCTGTGGCCCATGAAAGCCATTTACACATCATGGAAGCTGTGGGCTGGAAGAAACTTAAGAAATAACACATTAAAGAGGTTTTCCTTACTTTATCTTGTGAGTCATAGCCATGAGCAGGACACTGCTTTGGCAGGCTCAGATCTCTGGTCTGACACTTCCAGAGACGCCTACACCATAGACCAGCTGCCATTGCTGGTCCTGGCTTCTTCTCCACTGCCCCGCCCCGAGAAAGTACATCAGAGTATGAGATAGGTATTAAGATAAAGGTAACCTTGATTTCACTCCACTTTCCACAAATGCAAACTCAGAATTCTTATACATAACAAAACCCTGACCTAAACTGAATTTAAAAGGATGAAATTTGTTGATTTATGAAATAAAATGGTTTATGAAATAAATGAAAATATCCAGGGGGAGACGGTCGGTCTTGGCTGGATCCAGGGACTTAAATGGTTTCCTTGGAACTGAGACACTACTACCCAGCCCTAGGTTTACTTTTTTGTGTATTGACATTATCAGACAGAAACTGTTCGTGAGTCTTAGATTCTGGCTGTCTTAGACTTGTGTCCTCAAAGCTCAGTGATTCTTGTGAAAAGAGCTTTCTTTTCCCAAGAGTTTCAGTGTAAGTCCTATGGAGAAAATCACTAATGAAGTATCAAAACCACAAACAAATCTCTGTTTTGGGCTGGGGATTTAGCTCAGTGGTATAAGCACCTGCCTGGCAAGTGCGAGGTCATGAGTTCGATCCCCGATACTGCAAAAAAGCAAAAAAAAAATCTCTGTCTCTGTCTCCATCTCTGTCTCTCTCTCTCTCTCTCTCTCTCTCTCTCTGTCTCTTTCTCTCTCTCACAGTATAGAGGTGGTGGTGTTGGCCTCACCTACATGGCATGGACTAAGTGTAGGTATGGAGGATTCCTCAAAGGGAAAGTGGAAGGACTGTTAATAGCAATACAAGAAAGGAATTTAGATGGGCAAAACTAACAGATACTACAGTAAATCTGATACTTGGATGATTAGTACTGAGTACTCACAGCACACATTTCCAGTGGGTTGTGATTTACCAATAATAGAACAGTACACTCAAAAATCTCTGATCTAATTCAACCTTCTCATTTTAAAGACTTTATTGTTCTTTGATAGATTTGTTTTAAGCATAATGAGTGGAAATTTTGTTTGTGGTTTTGATACTTCATTAGTGATTTTCTCCAATGTATGGAACAAATGTGAGCGGTCTTCTCACAAGGTTCCTAGGGAAAATTCACACTTCTGAAGGGAAAGAAGCCTGCTGCCTATGGAAAGAATCTGTAATTCTTCTTGTAGGAAACAAAACCTTTCAGAATTATTTTTGATTTCCCAACATTTTGATGATCCAGGGATGGTAGCAGATGTAAGTCTTATTACCTTGATTTATAGTGTTTATTTATTTGTGAATTTATTTATTGGTGACAGGTTCTCACTATGAAGTTCAAGGTGGTCTTGAGCTCACTTTGGTAGCCCAGGCTGGTCTTGAACTTGCAATGATCCTCCCACATCAGTCTCCCAAATGCTGGGATTACAAGTGTGAGCCATCATGCCCAGCTAAGGGTTTATAGTTTTGTTTTGGTTTTTTTGTTTGTTTGTTTGTTTTTTTGGTCTTTATCACCTTGATTTAGAAACAAAGAAATTGAAATAGAGATTGGGATTCATGGAAAGGTAGCGGGATTAGCTATCTGCATGATTTCGGGTGCTTCATGAAGGCTATGACTCCTATAAGCCTCAAAATGAACATTCTTAGACACTAACACACTTTCTTAATAAGGTGTAGTTTAACTGGGTCAAGCCATTCCATTACCTGGAGGTTCATGCATAGTGAATTTTATGGGGGTGAGTTTGAGTCAACAAATATTTGTTGAAGACTACTACTAGTTGTATTACTGAGGGTGCTTTGGGTTGCAAGTAATAAAAAGTTAAGCCTAGCAGTTTTAAAATAGAAAAGTAATTAATTTATTTATTCATTCATTTAATTGTGCTGGGGTTTTAACCCAGGACTCTGTGCAAGTTAGGTAGGCACCCTACCACCGAGCTATACCCCCAGCCCAGCAAAGAATTTACAGCTCCAGTGCTAACATGTTCTTCCAGCAAAATTTGAACCAAAAGTTTGACAATGCCACCAAAGACCCTAGGATGTCTGCTTCGTGCTGTCTTACCTGGATGCCTCATGATCACAGGCTGGCTGTCGTTGCATTTTCGAGAGCTGCATGCTTCCTTATTTATTCATGGGTTGTGAAAACACGTGTCCAGTCTGGGGGTTTAGCTCAGCAGTGTAAGTGCCTGCTTGGCAAACTCGAGGTGGTGAGTTCGATCCCCAGCACCAAAAACAACAACAACAACAACAAAAAGAAAACAGGTGTCCAGTTCATAAGGGTGAAACAGTTCTTTCCCTAAGGGGATCACTTCACATCACCTAGTTCAAACTGGGCCATGTCCTCGCTGGTCCTAAAATAAATCTGGTGGCCAGGAGGAGGGGAGAGGCTGACAACCAATGACCCTGAAGCATGTGGGCTGTATGTGTGCAGGGGGAAGTTTTGCCTACATGGAAATCCACGTATGGTTAACAGGAAAAAGGGGAATAAATGTAAAACTCCATGTTATTTCTGTTAATGAGTAGAGTGGTATCAAATATTTGTAAATACAACAAGGGAATAAAGTTTAAGGAGAATGAGAGAATAGTTCTAATTTTGGATAGTTCAGTTTGAAATATCTGCAGAATATTTGGAACAATGCTGTTGAGGAGAAAGTTAAGGATCCAGGACTCAGAAATTCAGGTCTGAGTCGAAGATAAATATATCAATATCAATGTATCTATGCCTGTAAGTACCTTGATAGGTAGCTAGAGATACAGGAGTTAAAGCCCTTTCAGTAGAGGTGGGTGGGTGCCAGGTATATGTCCCAGAACAGAGTAGGAGCCCTGACTCCTATACACATGGGAAAAGAAAGGGGGTCTGGGAAACTGAAAACTATGGAGAACACTGGATGAGGAGAGCCAAAGGCAAAGAGTGGCTTATGAAGGAGGGAGAGGCAGTCATGGAAGCCAGGTAAGGTGAACCTCAGCCAGGGCTCATCTTCGCAGTTTGGAAACTGGAGGGGCCCTGGTTCTCTGTGGAGGAGTCAGCGAGGAACAAGTGGGCACCGTGTGGGCAGGCAGTGATGGGGGATCGAACTGCAGAGCCGGCTCTGAAGATCAAAGTTCTCTGACAGAGCTCAGAGAAGAAGGTGGGGACTATCTCTCCTCCAAGACCTTTGAAACAACTCACCACATTTTATATCAGGTCACATGACCTCATGATGCTCCTTTCTGGACAGGGATGGCAGGTGTGGGCATAGGACCTAAGCCTGGGATCTACTGCCCTTGGTGGGTTCCAGAACACAGGTCCTAGGTACTTCCTCTTCCTAGACTGGGTAAGGGCTGATGCCATCCTGAGTGCCAGCTGTAATGTTCTCAGGAATCCAGGTACCTCTCTGTTTCTCCTGTCTATTCTGAACTAGCCCCAAAGCATCTTCCCAAGGCAATGTGGACATCCCGGGTGATGGTTGGTATTGCTATAGCTCTGATTTTTACCTCATCTTGAGGGAAGGTACTACCCTACAGTCCTGCCAAACTCTGTACAAGCACCTTCCACATTGCCTAATGTGCAGACTGTTTGTTGGACCAGCTAGGCTCTGCAGACCTTTCCCTTTTGCTCCTGTCCTCATCTTATAAACTGACCCTGATCTGTTTCAAGACCTGTGTTAGGTCTGTGAGAAGGCTGGGCCTTGGGAGGATCTGGTGATCATTCTTTAGTAGACCTTAGTTCCCTTAGCTTTCTAACCCTGGTGACTCTCATCCCGCACCACTGTCCCACGGAAAACACCCTAGCCTGTTGGACAAGGCCTAGGGCAAGCTCTGGTGACCAGGCCCATATCAAAGTCACCAGCCTAGCTTCTTCCCTTTCAACCATCACTGCTTCAGAGAAATCCCCACAAAGAGTGTTTTTGAGACTTGGCCAAGAAAAGGGAGGGTCCAGGGCCACGCTTATGCTTGTATTTAGCACCCAAAGGTGCCCCTGCTCCCTCTGGCCTGTTGCATTGTAATCATGTCTCCACACTGTGCCTCAGACCTGCTCTCTGGAACCCTGAGCCACTTCTGAAGTAGGAGAGGATGATTGGAAATGGCAGGAAGGGCTTAGAGGAGTACTCGGCCAGGACTAACCTCGGCCCTCATCCAGGCCTGAGGTGCTGGTTTCTGCAATAGAGGAGCTATTGGCTTCTTTTGAGAATCCACACTCCATGCCATGCCTTGTTAGCAGAGCATCTGCTATGTAGGGTTCCAAGTGCTCTAGGCCTTGTTTCCTGCCTCTGTCTATTTTGAGTCAGCAATCCCTTTGTAGATAGACTTCCTAATCCATGTTACATAGACCTCCTGTGCGCTCTGCACTGCATGCCAATAGTAGGGCCACACAAGTAGATTTTTCTTATCTTTAACTCACTTCTTATGCTAATGTTTCAATTCCAAAAAAAAAACACCAGTATTTATGCAAGTAAAATAATTAGGGAACTAATCAACTTTGTATTGGGTTCTTGAAGAAAGACACTACTGCAAGTCACCACAATGTAAAGCTGTGCTTTCCAATCTGGCATCCACAGGTGGCTATGTAAATGTAAATGTAAATGAAAAAAAAAAAAAAAAGACCGGAGAGCTGGCTTTCTCAGCCATACTGACAAGAGTAGGTGCTCAGTGTATGTGGTTAGGCTCCACTCTCTCAGACAGTGCAAAATTAACCTCACTTGGGAGAAAGTCCTATGGGCCTACAGTAGTAGAGGCTGACTTCAGAGTACAGATAACGGTGCGCCTGGACCTGGAAGGACAGCAGAATTCAATAGAAGAGGAAGGGAAGTGTTGCTAGATGGTCTGAGATTGGAATGACCCTGGGCCAACCCCGGGAGACAGGACTAACTGAACTGGACCCTTCCTTCTGAGGAGCTAGGAAAGGCCCATTCCTCTGGTGGTAATGGGCACAGGGGGTTTACCAGGGGAGCCTGTCTTTCTCCTCCCTGTGCGCAGTTCCATCACCCTTCCCTTCACACTTACTCTCCACAACAGAACAGGAGCATTCTGCCTTGGGCTCCTCATCTCAGGAGTGATGGCTTGGCATTGTGACACCAGCTGGCTCACACTGCTGGGGAGGGACTGGGACAGGGCTCTGCACCAGGGATCAATGGCTTCATTCTTCACCCAGCCTGGCCTTTGAATCTCCTTTGCTAGAAGAAGCCACAGCCATCTGAGTTCAAGTACTGTCTTTTTCATTTAGCAGCCAAGTGTCCCATAGGCAAGTAATTAGAGTTCTCCAAACCTCAGTCCATCTGTAAAATGGGAATGATTGCTATAGGCAACTGAGTTAGATAGAAATATTATAGGCAGTCAGACAGGGCTAGGTCCTCAAAGGAGCCAGTGCAGAAGCCCAGATACTTTGCAACTAGGGGGAAACAGACACCTCCTGCTGTGGGCCAGGCCTCAAGACAAAAGATCAAACAAATGCACCCTTATGCCAAGCATTGATATTCTAAATAGGTCTAGCAGCTTAAGGAAGCCAGGAGTCAACCTTTCACCCACTAAGGGAGAGTCTCTACTCTCTAAGAATGCCCGCTTGCTACTGACTTGTTTCCTCATCTGTCCCCGATTTAATCAATTTTACCTAAGCCAACTAATCTTATTGGCTGATCATAGTTCTGTCCCACCTTATGCCCACCTAGCAAGTTCCCATGTTTTCCCCACCTTGGATCCATCTCACCTTGTGATTTTGCTCTATAAAAATTCCTGGAAAAAGATAGAGTCTTTGGCAGATAGAGTCCTCTGGGAGGTCAGTTGGACCCTTTCTTTCTTCAAGCTCTGGGCTAGTCTCCTTCTTCTCATTGCCAGTCCCCCAGCCTGGAGATACAATTGCTTTTTTCACTGTGTTTCAAGCTTCCCTGTCTTGGTGAGATTTTTCCTGAGGCCCAGAGCATGCCAGGGATTTTTTTTTTCTGGCTCCTGCTGTGGAGACTGTCTTCTGTGACATCCTCCCTGAGCAGCCCTCTGCAGTCCTGCAGCACCTCCCTCACATGCTTGGCACAGCTGGTGTTTTCCCTCTCTGCAGCTCCCTGGCACTGTCTTGCCTGTGGTCTGGAGCTGAATGACAATGCCAGTGCATGTGGAAGTGCAGTGCAGTGAATGAGGAAGCTCTCTCCTTGCCTGGCCTGTGATGCTTGGAGATGATATGTGTGACCCACTGACTCCAGCTCCACCTGTGGGGTGTCATGGGCCTCTGTGGATCTGTAACATCCAGTTGTGCTGCTGGGAACCCTGGGTGGTGCTGATGGTGACACAGGAATGAAATTCCCGACCTATTATGTCCGGTAGGAATTTGTGTTCTCTAAAGTCGAAGAATGAATTTTAGGAACAACAGAGGTTAAGAGTAGAATACATTTATTGAGAAAAAAGAAGCTGCTATCCAGAGAGAGACAGAAGAGGTTCCAAGCAGGTTGCCAAGAACTTTGTCTTTCTAGGGACTTTTATAGAGTAAAATCACGGAGTGAGATGGGTTCAATGTGGGGAAAACTGAGAACTCACAAAGCAGATGGGCATAAGGTGGGACAGAACTGTGATTAGCCAATAAGATTAATAATTCAGGTAAAATTGATTACATTAGGGACAAATAGGGGGAACAAGTCATAGGCATGCTTAGAGAGCAGGGACTCTTCTCTAGGGGGTTGGTAGGGTGACTCCTGACTTCCTCAGGGTGATAGAGAACCATTTAGAATATCAGTCCTTAGGATATGGATGCATTTGTTTGATCTTTTGTCTTGAGGCCTGGCCCACAGCAGGAGGTGTCTATCTCCCCCATAGTTGCAAGGTATCTGGGGTTCTGCACTGGCTCCTCTGAGGACCTAGCCCTGTTTGACTGCCTATAGTATTTTTAACTAACTCAGTGCCTGCAACAATAGGACCCTAAAGATGTGGGAGGTGAGAGCTGCCCAAGTATTGTAATCCCAAATACCGAGTTCAGTCATCTAAGTATTTTAATCCTCTATCTAGTTTTCCTCACAATCCAAAAGGTTATATTTGTAATCCCACTGTGATGTTATTGGAATCCCAGCCAGTTAATTCCAATCTACCACCACCAATGCAAACCATGGCAATTGTAAAGACACCAAGACACATTCCAAGTTAAGGGCAGCTAAGGGGTCCTAAATCCAATCCCTGTGAGGATATGTGGACAAAGGCCTTGATCCTAGGCCTCTCCCAGAATTTATTATCTTGTGAAGAAGGGG